>JAHBCN010004577.1:0-62418 GCA_019359885.1 Listronotus oregonensis
GAATCTGAAGTCAATTTTAAAAAACATTGGCAAATCCAATATGATGGATAAAATGAAAAAAACAGATGAAAGGCAAATAGGTATATGCGGGTTTGGAAATATAAATAAAAAAACATAATAAACGTTAAAAAAAACCGCTATCTAAAGAACTGAAAATTTATTTTTTTTAAAAAATGTTCATTTTTAAAGGGTTTTATTGACAAGAACTTTTTCACATTTGGGCCCGTCTTCTATCAAATTTGTCTTCAATGTGTTTATGTTTCTTTTATCCACCATATTGGATTGGTTTCAAATTTGACTTCAGACTCAAAATCAGTCACTTCAAAAACTACCACATACAAAATTTGACTTAAATCGTTGATTTTAAAAAAAAATATTTTCCATTGAGCAGCGATTTGGTCCACCATCTTCAATTTTCAAAGAATGTGAATTCAGATTTTTAATCAAGGACAAAAAAATACCAATATTTTAAAAATATATGCCTTTTTTAATTTCTTGTCGTGGATTTGGATTCAGCAGATCCTTTCACATATAAATGTAAAGGTGGTTTGTAAAAAAAACCTAGTTAACTTTCGTATATTTTTATTATTTTTTATGAGTTTTTTGAGGTTAGGACAAAAATGATTACATGCTGGCGGAATTTCGAGATAGGATTCATGATCAGGAGGCAAAATTACTAAGAGAAACATATCTCATGAAGAGTATATCCAACTTTTTTGTGTCTGGCTGTGTTATTTAACACTTGCAAGAATTAATATAAAGAAAAGAAAACGTATAAAATATTTCAAAATGGTAACTTTATAAGACTCTTTTAAAAGCGAAATTACCTTCTGCAAAACTTCCTAGCGAATCTGATGCGTGCTTCAAGACTCGCCGCGTGTAAACTTTTCAAGACTCTTGAGTCACGATGCGCGAGGACCATGCTGGGCGAGGCAATACATGGCAACATTCTTTGGTTTTTAACCTACATCAATAGTGTCCATATTATAAGAGGGGTATTTAAAAAAAGAATTTAATAGGAAAGTTTACTATATATCATTTTTTAAATTGTGCTTATCATTATTTCTAGTTAAATAAAGAACCGTTGATTGATAAAGTTATAGTTGTTCATAACCAAAAAAAAAAAAGACAAAAAAATTAACAAAAAGTTTTTTTTATTTTCTTACAGGGAACATGAACGAGAAGCCGAATTTCATGAGACTATAACAGGCAAATTCGTGGAACAAAAAATTTTCCAACTCACCTTTACCAGACAACAGTATTTTGGCAGGTTCTAAAGAATACACCAAAAATCGGGCCGCGTTCCATTTTACCTGTGTTTATAACATTTTTATATAATTATTGTTTATTGTAAATATGTATATTTTGGTTAGTTTTTTTTTATCTTTGGACAGTCCACAAAGGCTGATGCCTAAGTACTAACGTGCCTAGTTCTGGTTAGAATTTAAGGAAGCCCTTTGTAAATTCATATTGGGTAATTTATTTTTGTAATAAATGAGTAAGTAATTTTAGTGTTAACATAGATTTTTTCTTTTACCTTTTACTTTTTTATATTTTTGGATATATTGCTTCAAATACCGGGTGGTGGTGTTAAAGGTATAATTTGCCTTTAAATAGCTTTTGTACATTGTTCATTGTTGTGCACTCACTACAGCCTCTTTGATAGTACCAGTAAGGAAACCCCACACCCTTTTACTTCACTTAACAAGCCGTGAACAACCACTTGGCAACGCCGCAACCGGCAGGGGGTTTCCCAGATCGGTTTCGGCGAGCGCGATGGTCCGTAATCCGGGTATCGAGGCGTTTTTTTTAAATTCATTTAAGGCTCGATTCAAAGATCGCGTAAATAGTATTGTTTTTCCAAAAATAATTAAATCAGTATAATAACTAAAAAAAAGAATATTTATATATAATATTTAAACTTTTAAAACAAATTAATTTATGTGCATAGGTCGAGGCATAAGAATATGATGCTGTTGTAAAAGCAAACAAGTGTAATTTAACATTTAGTTAGTAATTGTACTTGAGTTTTGTTTATTTATTTATTGAATTTTCGGTTTCCCTTTTTTTGTTTTTTTCACCTTTTCCGGGGTTTTTTTTGTGGCATTTTTGTTATTTTTTTTTTAAAAAAATTATTTAAAAGAAGTTTGAAAAATAGAGCCCATCATAATGAACATTTTTTTGTTCTCATTACCAAAAATACATTGCGAGCATAAATCATTAAAGCCTTCATGTTGGCTAGTGCTTAAGTTAGTTAGATCAAAGGGGTAGTTTTTTTATTTGCCATTTTTTTAAAAACTCTCAGTAGCAGGGTCATTAATAATTTTCTCAAAAAATCCCCACATATGGAACAGAACGTTTTTAAAAATTTTTGTGGGGGCCTTTAAACCGCCACGTTTTAGACAATCAAAGTTTTGTCGTAAATTGGTTTCCCCCCCAACAAGAAAAGAAACACAAATGTTACAATTATTACATTTTTTTACAATTTTGTGGGCAGCTATTCAAATTTGTACCGATTTTTCAATTTCATATTCATTTAGGTATTCAGTTTCAAGTAAAAACAAAAAATTTTCAGTGTAATTATTTTAATCAATCAAGATCATTTTCCTGTATACAGCTGTCCCCTGTTTTTTAATCTCAGCTAAAGAGAAATTACCATCCTCAGCGCTTCAAAAAAATATGTTTGCGTCAATTTTTTTTCAGCAAAAAATATCATCAAAGCTAACATTGTAATTACAACCTGCAAGAAGTTGTATTTACCAAATTTTTTTCTAACTTTTCAGTAGAAATTTTTTCCGGGGAAAAAATATGACAAATCAAATTTTAAAAAAAGAATAGTCAATTATTTCTAGTAAAACAGAAAACTATGGCAAAGTGCAGAATAGGTTGTTTGTAAGGCGACCATTATTGTTTTCAAGTTTTTGCCAAGCTTCAACCCAGGTAACAAATTTTCTTAAAAAATTAACAGGGGAAAAGATAATTTTTTGAGATGTGATCGCAATACCGTTTTTTTTAAATTTTTACCCCTTAAAGTACTAGTATTACTGACAATATCCCACCAATGTCTGATAACTTCAAGAAAAGGTGCTGTGTCTTTAAAACCAAAGTCAGTTAAAGCTGCAATTGTTGAAAAATTACATATATTATCCGCAATAAAAAAATTTTTTTCGCCCAAAATTGTTGGGGTAAACTGTTTTTTTTGGTTAAGTTTAAAAGTTTTTTTTCAACGAGGCCCTTTTTCCCTTTTCTCATACATACTCTTAACGTCATTATATTTTGCATGTCTAATCACATCAAAATGATCAAAATCTGGAAAAAGAAAGGTTTTATCTAAGTTTATAAAACTTAGATAAAACCTTTGTTTATTAATTATGTTTTTAAATAAATGCACAAAATCAAAGCTAGTAAATATTTTGCTTTCTGGTAGATCAGGGTTGAGGAAAGAAGTTAAATTTTTTCTTGTTATATTAGAAAACATGGATCGGTTATTTCTGTGGTTGTCAGTTATGATATCTAGAACTTAAAAAACCCTTTTTTGGATCAATGAAATTACATTTTTAGTAATAGAAAAATAATAATAATAACAGTAACTAAATAGTATCTAATAAGCAAGCAGCCAGGTACCTATGCAACGCAATAAAAAAAAACCAAAAGAAACGAAAAAATTTCCCAAAAAAGTTCGGTTTACCTAACTACTTACGGTAATTTCCAATGCTAATATTTGTTACTGTTTTTAAAAATAACTAAAAAATACCTACAAAATCAAAGCCAAACACGAATCATTAAAACACACTTTCAATTTTAATTATTTTTTAAAAAGCACCACCACAAAATGTCGGGGGTTATTTGCCGCCATTTACTTTAAGCACTTTATAACACCGGCACTTTTCACCCGCAGATATTTTTGTTTTTACGCAATGTCTGGGGAAAAAAAATGTCCCGGTCACTCACAAATCTCACACAGTAAGACCTTTTACAGGTTTAGTCTTTATCTTAACAATATTTTTTTTTAAAAAACTGATTTATTTACAAAAAAAACATCAGAGCAACAGGTCATTAAACGTAAATTTTTATGACAAAACAACAGCAAACGTGTGTCGATCTATATCTGAACGCATAGTTGCCAGATTTCCTTGTTCACGGCTTGTTAAGTGAAGTAGGGCTGTGGGTAAGCATAAATAGCGGGATAGTATCATAGTGCAACACGTAAAAAAGGTTTTTCTTTTCGTTCGAATTTATATAATAGTTTTAAACAATAATGGTACTTTTTATGTTACTAAACCTATTAAATTTTATAACAGGTGAGCGTTTTGGAATCCCAGTAAAGCTAAAAAAAATGTTTACAAACATCCGATACTTTTTTATTACCATGAGACAGTACACGACGGCTTAAAGCTTAAGCACTAACGAATTGTGGATGTCTTTAATAAGATAAGAGGTAAATGATTCACGACATTTTAATATTTAAAAGTTTGAAAGAAAAAGAAAGACATCTGCAGGCAGCAGGTGGACAGGACAAAGTGGGAATTTCGGGGACTTCTAGAGATATACTGTAAAGGGATACATAAGAGTAGCAGATTGTGTTATCCCATTGGGCTAATTCTTTAGAGTAGGAGCCGTGATACATATACAAGGGGACAGGTCCTCTAAGGCTCATTGGTAGGTTATGTAAAAAACTGCTTGGAATATATAACCATATTTTATATTAAACAATATTAATTTTTAGTTAGTATTATTTTACCACTACGATTTAAAAAATAATTATGAATTTACAATAAGCTTTAAAATAGATTACTGTTAAGAATCAGGGAAAGATCTTTTGGTGGGTAATCTCTAACCCCTAATGTGATGTTATACGTAAATAACCATAAATATTTCAGTTATTTAATAATTAATTAATTCTTATTTCTCATAAAAAAACAAATTTAAGAAAAAGAGGATCAAAAATTTAAAATAACTGCAGTTAGTAAGAAAGATAATCATAGCCCCACACAAAAAATGTTAAAGGTCCAAAAGACTTGACCATGGTATCATTATATTCAAGTCTTTCGGACCTTCAACTTTTTTTGCTGTGTAATTACTTAAGACGTGATGCTTTACTTTTTTCAATGCACTGTATCTCAAAGCAAATACTTAATAGCATAATTTCAAATAGGTTAGTTTAATAAAAAAAATATATATATAATATTTTAATTTTAAAATATAAATGAAATGAAATAAGGTACTATTTAATTTTTTTTTGGGCAATTTAAAGTGCAATCATGTATTTGTTTAAAACAAAATCATTTAATAAAATTATCGTATTGGTTTTATTTTTGACAAACAATATTTTTTTTATTTTAAAATAAAACACTCGGTGTAAAGTTTCACAAATTTTTATTCAGATAGATCTGACACGTGTTTCGGTCTCACGACCATTTTCAAAGATCTTTTTAAGAAGAATGAGCTTAAAAATGAAATAAAATTATCTTAAACTTACACAGATGGCCTATAGTAAACATTTTATGGCACTAAATTATGTTGATTGCAGCGTCTAAGATGGGCAAAATCTGTTTGAGTATTTGTTAAGTTGTCTTTATTGCTTATAGATTTCTTAATGGCCAAAATTTCCAAATAATCCATTTGTTTACCCTTCTGAATGTTATGTGTTATAATAACTTTTTCATCCCCATTATTAAAAAAAAGATTATTTTCTTATGCAGTGTTCCGCAAAAACCCGGGATTTCTCTTTTCTGTGTAGAATTGAATTTCTGTGTTCTTTTATTCTATTCTGTAAAGAACGCCCCGTTTGCCCTATATAGGTTGCGTCACACTCATTACAATATATTTTATATATTCCGGATTGTTGATTCTAGACTTTTTTCTTTGTTATTTACTAAACCCTTGCCAAATTATTTTTATTAACTGAAATACAATTAATTCCTAATTTGCGAAAATTATTGCTAATTTTTTTACTTATACCAGAGACATAATTTATATCAAACCATTTTTTAGCCTTACTATCATTTGAAGTAAAGTGTGTATAAAAATGCTTTTGAATATTTTTATGTTTTTTGTTTCTTATCAGTTTGTTGATGATTGCGGGACTGTATCCATTATTTGTAGCTATTGTTTTTATTATATTGACTTCTTTTAGGTAGTTTTCTTGGCTTAATGGAACACTTAATAACCTATGAATCATACTATGGAAGGCCGACATTTTTATTTGCCAAGACTGGTTAGAATTTGCATGTATAATTGTATCTGTTGTGGTTGGTTTACGGAAAATATCAAAATCGAATGTATTGTTTTTACGGCTAATTTTCAAATCTAAAAAGTTAAGTGAGCTATTTTCTTCCGTTTCTATTGTGAATTTAATATTTTTGTTGATGTTATTTATGTATGTTAAGAATTGTGAGAGTTGTCTATCTGTTCCAGTCCATATACAAAAAATGTCATCCACGTACCTAGCCCAAAAGTAAACATATTTACACAAACTTTCATTCAAATTTGTGGAAAACAAAATATTTTCGAAGTTAGCCATAAACACTTCGGCTAAGAGTGGACTTAAAGGGCTTCCCATAGGGAGACCGTTAGTTTGTTTATAAATTTTATTATTAAATTTAAAATAATTCTGATCTAGACATATTTCTATGCTTCTGATTAGGTTTAGTTGATTGGAGTATGTTAAATTACTATTATTGATTAATGTTTTTAAAATAGACTTAACTTCGGGTATAGGTATTGAGGTAAAAAGGCTTTTTACGTCGAACGAAATAAATTTACTGTTATTAGGTAGGTTCTTAAGTTTTAATTTATCTACTAATTCTAATGAGTTTCTGACAGAATATGGAGAGGTACAGTCGATGACCTTTGGTAAGTTAGAAGAGAGGTCTTTGCATAAATTGTAAGACGGAGCATTAATATATGAAACGACCGGTTCATTTTATATCTTATAAGTTTGCATCCTATGAACAGGGGTAATTTATGTTAATCTTTATGAAGTATCTTAGCGAGTTATCTTCGAAAATATTTTGTTTTCACAAATTTGAATGAAATTTGTGTAAATATGTTTACTTTGGGTAGGTACGTGGATGACATTTTTTGTATATGGACTGGAACAGATAGACAACTCTCACAATTCTTAACATACATAAATAACATCAACAAAAATATTAAATTCACAATAGAAACGGAAGAAAATAGCTCACTTAACTTTTTAGATTTGAAAATTAGCCGTAAAAACAATACATTCGATTTTGATATTTTCCGTAAACCAACCACAACAGATACAATTATACATGCAAATTCTAACCAGTCTTGGCAAATAAAAATGTCGGCCTTCCATAGTATGATTCATAGGTTATTAAGTGTTCCATTAAGCCAAGAAAACTACCTAAAAGAAGTCAATATAATAAAAACAATAGCTACAAATAATGGATCATCAACAAACTGATAAGAAACAAAAAACATAAAAATATTCAAAAGCATTTTTATACACACATTACTTCAAATGATAGTAAGGCTAAAAAATGGTTTGCTATAAATTATGTCTCTGGTATAAGTAATAAAATTAGCAATAATTTTCGCAAATTAGGAATTAATTGTATTTCAGTTAATAAAAATAATTTGGCAAGGGTTTTAGTAAATAACAAAGAAAAAGTCCTAAGAATCAACAATCCGGAATATATAAAATATGTTGTAATGAGTGTGACGCAACCTATATAGGGCAAACAGGGCGTTCTTTACAGGATAGAATAAAAGAACACAGAAATTCAATTCTACACAGCAAGAGAAATACCGGTTTTGCGGAACACTGCATAGACAATAATCATTTTTTTAATAATGGGGATGTAAAGTTATTACATAACATTCAGAAGGGTAAACAAATGGATTATTTGGAAATTTTGGCCATTAAGAAATCTATAAGCAATAAAGACAACTTAACAAATACTCAAACAGATTTTGTAGGTACGCCCATCTTAGACGCTGCAATCAACATAATTTAGTGCCATAAAATGTTTACTATAGGCCATCTGTGTAAGTTTAAGATAATTTTATTTTATTTTTAAGCTCATTCTTCTTAAAAAGATCTTTGAAAATGGTCGTGAGACCGAAACACGTGTCAGATCTATCTGAATAAAAATTTGTGAAACTTTACACCGAGTGTTTTATTTTAAATTAAATTTGTTACAATGTTTCACCTAGAGCCTACCGCAAATTCAATAGAAATTAAACAATATTTTGTTTGTAGTCATGTATATATTATTGTGGCGGATGTATTTAAAACTAAATAACTATATCTCTGAAATGACTAAGTATAATAATTTTATGTTTTATATGTTAGAAGATTCTACATGTAATTTAAAAATTTGATAATATTGACAGTGTCGGCCTTAGGGTAGAGCGGGAGAAGCAGTCGCTTTAGACGTCAAATGACGTCTTTTGAGAGCAGGAGTATAGTTAAAAATTATTTTATTTTTCTGGGATTATTTTAGTAAAAAGTTATTTGGCTTTTCTGCAGAATAAAAAAAAGATTATCCTAAATAAAAAATACAATTTACGTAAAGCAAAAGCGTCGACCCAAGGGCGCTGAATGAGACTATCTTGCTGTACCCTTCTTAAGGGCTAGGGCCAGCGCTGACTAACAAAGAATTCCTCTTAAAAGATCAAAATTAAATTTCCATTTTTTTCTTTGTTTGAATAAATCACAATGTATTAGTTTAAACATAAAACATTGTATTATTTTTGGAATTTAAGTAAAATAGCTGGATAGTTAGGTTAATTATTCAGGTATAAAATGTCTTTGTAGTCTGCTAATGTAGCTTAGAATACCAGATAAGAATTCCCCATGTAATATTTTATTTAAAAAGAAATAAATTATTTTTATTAGTTTCCAGAATACAATAAATGCAAATTCCGAAAAACCCTAATTTTGATATATTGTCAGGTAAAGAGAGTACCAACTGGCGAATCATTGTGCTTTAATTGCCGCTTTTATGATATCTAAACTGAACCTATTGATAAATGTGGTTAAGCATTCTTCTCAATTTAGGACGAAACCAAAATTTGCTAGATAGGCATTGAGATAAGCAAAATTACCAAAATAAACATTAAAGTTTCAAATAACATGTGTTCAAAAATACATACAAGTTTTGATTCAATCCAATCCAACAAAAAATCCCTTAATCTGAGACAAACTAATATGTAATTTTAGCATATTGAATTGCCACTTAGTTAAGTTTACTTGTAAGAGATTTACTGACTGTCTACGCCGCGCCGCCGGGCCGTAATCCGCTTGATTTTTAAATAAAAATTTAATTGAAACGTTATATGGTACGCAAAAAAATGATATAATTTTAGGCCACAACTTGAGCATCAGACGTTATATCCCTTTATTAGCTAATAAAGTTAACACGCTAAGCTAATAAACGCATTCCAAAAATTAGTTTTTAAACCATCTCGACGAAGGGAAGGATCTACGGTTATTAACGTGACAGATGAAAGAATTACATCATCAAAATCTCCAAATTTTAGCCTCTTTTTAGTCTATCTATTTTAAAAATAGAAATAATTGCTTAAAATTAAAGCTCAACTTTTTAAAACACAATTTACAAAAAAGTTAGGTCTTAGATTAGTTTCACAAAGCTAGCATATTCTCCTTCCTTAAATTTGTAATGGGACGTTGCCATAGCATTTAATTGTGTAAAATATTTTACTTTTATTTAAGGAAAAAATTATAAATATAGTAAAAAAATGATATAGTTAAAACTCATGATTTGACATGATTTTATTACAAAACTTAAGTGTTTTATGATAAAACTTGTTTATTAATGTTTTACAGTCGGCAACAGTGTAGAAGCAATAACACAACGTAACTTTACTTTTAATAAGGTTGATCAATGTCAGTTAATAACGTTGTCGCTTATTTCGTGCTACTGCGCATGCTTATTATAACGGATAAGGTGTATTGCTGTTCAAATAGGTGGCTTAAAATCTTCTAATTTTCAAAATATTACGTATATGTTACGCGATTATTCACAAATACTATAAAGTTGGCAGCAATATATACAATTAAGCTGTATTTATGGTACATAAATTATATTTTACGCCCGCGGCAACTTGCTCTCAATGGTTTTTTGCTTACAAATAACAATTAAACGTTTTTAAGTCTTGTTTAATAGGAAATATGTCCATCACACCGATTATCAGCATATTATAGCAATGATGGGCACTGTCAGTAACTGGAGTGTGTTGGCGGTGGTTCGGAATAACACAGAGGTAGTAAATAAGAGTGTAACCTTGAGGTGACACTACTGCGCTCTCTAAAAGGTACCGTGAAATAAAATATCTGCATACCTGCATATTTGCAACTGCCAACAAGCCATCTAAAAATAATTGGACCGTACTACCTTCGGAACCATCCCTTTTTAACATTTAAGTACCTCTGTGGTCTGAAAGAAATTTAAAATAAATTTATCCAACTCTTATACCGGTCTGAAATTTTTAGACGATCATCCTAGAGCTATAAAGAAGCCACATAAAACTACTTGGACCGGTACTACATTTGGAACCACTCCTTTTCAGCACTACTTTTGAAACCACCTCTTCTCAACACTTAAGTACATCCGCGGGCTGAAATTTTTTAAATGAATCTATCCAACTCTCATACTGCTCTGAAATTTTTAGACGATCGTTCTAGAGTCATAAAGAAGCCATATAAAAATAATTAAACCCGTACTACCCTTGGAACCATCCCTGGTCAACACTCAAATACCTTCGCGGGCTGAAAAAAAATCAAAGTGAATACCGGTCTAAAATTTCTAGACAATCTTCCTAAAGTCATAAAGAAGCCACATAAAAATATTTGGACCCGTACTACTTTTGGAACAACCCCTTTTCAACACTCATGTACCTCCACGGGTTGAAAAAAAATTCAAATCTCAAACCGGTTTGAAGGCCAACTGATTGCTGGGAACCACAAAATACCAGATAACAACAGTAAAGAAAATAACTTTACACAGACGTGACGTAATTCTTTCTGACTGCTGTTCATCTTATCATGGCGGACTACTGCATTTTGTAGTTTTATTTTCTATTATAACAAATAAATATCAATATTTAATATAAATATAAAAACTCTATTATAATCCAAAAATCCTATTTTATATAATAAACGCAAAATATTAATTTTTTGATGTTGTTATCATGCCTAGTCGTGACTACGTAAACCACCCTTTTATTGCGATCATTTTAAAAATGTAAAGGACACCTATAAATATAGTTTTTAACTAAAATCGATGAGGTCTCTACGTGTATGTCTTCATAAATTATAAAGTTAAATTAAATTCACAACATGAATTAGCACTCTATCAAAACAGATGCATTTAGAGCTAGGCACTTCAGTTGCAGCTTAGCAAAAACGATGCCACCAGGATTTGTTCCTTTTTGGATGAGACATCGTTTTTGTTTTAAAGGCGTATGGAAAATACAATTAAAAATTCGTCGTCGGAAATCAGTTAAGAAAAATAATAAATTAGTAGTAGATTAGTATTAAATACTATATCTTTATTTTTGTTCTTTAATTATATACAGTGTGATCACTAAAGTCCGCATTCGTATTCAGAGCTATTGGTAATTGAATTAAAATAATTGAAAAATCGTATTCAATTACTTCTCAGTAATTGGATTATTTTAATTCAATTACTTTCAGGAAAAGGTAATTTTATTTGGATTATCAAATAATATGATAATGTTATCGTTATTGGAAATTAATTTTCACAAATCTCAAATAATTAAATTACTTTGAAAGCAATTCGATTACTTATAAAATAATTGAATTACTAGGAAAGCAATTTAATTACCTAAAAAATAATTGAATTACTACGAACAATTTAATTTCCTTTTTTTTATGGAAAAACTTCAGGAATTTGTCCAGTCAGAAAGAGCATTTTGAAACACAGCGCGGCAGTCCGCTTTGAATCCGGCGAACGCCGCCTTCGCGCCAAGGAAGTTTAAAGGTGTATGGAAGCCCAATGCTATGGCCCATTCAATCAAAAAATGTCCAGCCCAGTATGAAAATAACTGTCAGAGTTGGCCCCGCCGATTCTGCGCAATAACAAAATTCCACAAAAAATGTGTTTGCCTACTTACACACTGATAAATCAGTGTGAAGTTAGCTAACAATTATACTTTTATGGAGACCGGAGTACCTTTTTTTGGATTGATAAAAACCTTCTTATTTTAGTCATTAGTGTTTATTAAATTGTGACTTTAATTTTTGTTTATTGTTTGTTACTTATAATATCGTAACAAAATGACTAGAGGTTGTATGGTTTTGTCTTGCAAATCCAAGGGTAGATACCCGTCTTTTTAACTTTAGGTAAGTATTTCTTATATTTAAATTAGGTGCTTCTTATAAGACGTAACGTTAGGTAACCGAATTAATAATAATATATCAATTATAAATAATAGAAAATGAAAATTTCATAGGAAAAACTAGTGAGAAAAGTAAGGCAATCTTAACTATCGTTTAGATGATTTCCACAATGTTTGTGTATTTCTGGGGATTATTAAAAAGAAATAAGGTTTACATTTAGGTACTTTTATTTCATTTAATAATTTAGTACACTCTTTTAAAGGATCAAAATTATTGATTACTGGGCAGACCAGAAAAATAAGTATTTCATTCTTTGAAACCTTATTTATTATATTTTAACCCTTGAAAATCAACCCTTATGATGATTTAATAAAAAAAATTGTTTACCCTAAAAAAATTAACATACTGTCACAGAGATGCAATTAAAAAATGTGACTGCTCAAAAGTATTACTAATTTAATTTTGTAATATTTTAATCCCCAAAAACCCACCCTTTACAATCCTACAATGCAAAAAATAGTATAAAACCGCGGATTTTTAAAAAATGCATCGAATCGTATTTAAAATGCTTCAAACAATTGATTTTTTAAGCATAACTCCTTCAGTTTTTGTGATAAAAAATTCAAATTCAAAGGCAAATTTTAATATACAGGTCCCTCTAATTCAATGAAAGAAAGTACAATTTTATGTTAAAGTTCCTTTTTGGCTATTTCTGTATTTGTTTGTAATTGTCTGAAAGTTGCCTCTCTCCGATTTTGACCAAATTTGGTATACAGGGGTTTTTTGGGGCGCTGATTACGAATCTGAAAAAAAAATCGGCAATGTTTCGTTTTCGAGATATTCATCATCAAAATTGAAAATCAAACTAACCTTATTTACACTATTCCCCCTTCTTTTTTACAAATTCTTGAATTTTTACACTAAATTGGCACACAATATTTCACAAACACCTTTTAAAAACTTGTTTTTATGTTTATTTTACACCTTTTTACACTTTTTATTTTTAAGCAAATAAAGGCTGCTGCCTTTGAACTTAAAAGTTCAATTTAATTGAAAAAGATGAAAATAAATGAAAATACAAAGTTTTAAAAAAGGGGTTTATAAAATATTTGTGTCACTTTAATGTAAAAATCAAAATTGTGTACAAAAAGAAGGGAGAATATAGTGAAAATGAGGGTTAGTTTAATTTTCAACTTTGATGAAAGATCTCGGAAACGAAACGTTGCCAAAGATATTTTTTCAGATTTGTAATCAGCCCCAAAAAAACCCTGTATACCAAATTTGATCAAAATCGAAGAGGAGGGAACTTTCAGAATACCATTTGTTTAAAAATAAATTAGATTTTTGGTTTCTTAATCTTGCATTATCAACTTTTAAGCTCGACATTCTGTACACACATAATATTTAACGGATACTGTACAATGGATACTCAGGTACCAAAGGTTACTAAACATTTTTAACCACTGTTATTCTGTCTCATGAATGTTTGTTATTAGTATATGCCTAAAAAGCAGTTATAAAAATTTTCACTTTTAATGTACAACGAATCTTGGATTAGATTAAACTCATTTACACAATTTGCCCTTTTTTTATCACAAATTGGTGATAAGTACATAATACTATAATACAATGTTTGAAAAAATTTTTTTTTTTTAAAAAAAATCCTTCCAAAAATATCGACCATTTAAATAGAAGGCAGTAAAGTGGCGCCATGTATTCTTTCCATATTATATTAGATGATATAAAATCCAATATTACACAAAAAATCTTAAATATTCTATAGAGTCTCCTTTAATAACCAACAATTTTTTGGGAAAAAATAAAAAAAAAACAGTGAATTTGGAATTTGACATTTGATGATGTCAATTTTATAGATGGGAACAAAGAATTATGGAAATCCGGCCCTGACCTATTATTCATTGCGCAAATTCCGCGGGGCCAACCCCCCTATTCCCGCTGCCCTGCACGCCTGGACAATTTTGTTCTACAGTATTGGGCTTCCATACACCTTTAAACTTCCTTGCTTCGCGCTGATTTCGTATTTTGATTGATGCTTACCGCCACCGTTTTTATACTTTTTTTGTGGAAAAATCTGTTAATGTTTGGGGTAGGACAAAAAGAAATTTTTATTTGTTTAGTGTATCGTGTTTAATATATGTAGTAATTTAAATAGAGTAATTGCTAAAATATTCAATTACTTTTAGTTTTTATTGATAATTGAATTACTTTTTAACAGTAATTGCGACAGCTCTGATCGTAAGTGGGATTTTTTTGTTAAGAGTTTGATTAGGTAGGTAGTAATTTGACTTTGGCATCAATTTCTGCTTCGATCAAGATGAAAATTAGACTAAAATAGTAGTCACTTAATTAGCTACTTCACTAAAGTTTCAATTTTTAAATTGCACCACTGTTGCAAAATAAGACTCAACGCAACCTACCTACGTAAAATTTCTTAATTGTGAGTGATAATTCTTTCGGGTCATCCACAAACCACGTAACTCTCTTTACAGGGAAAAGGATATTCTCTTACGTTATGTGCTGTTACGTGGAGAGAGGGTCGGTGGGACCCGATGTCACGTAAGGCTGAGAAATATATTTTTTTATACTTGTATTGAGAACATCGCACTGGCTAATGGCTTGTGTAGGGTTGGCAACACAGGAGGGTGGGATTATAGTACCAGGGCCGCAAAACTATAGTACATTTGAAAAAATTGTTGCAGATAAGAAAAAATATTCGTTTATGCTATTTTGGGGCCACTTTTTAAGCCAAAGAGCCAGAAGAGATGGTGTTCCTTACCTCCACCTTTCATATTTTATTGGGAGTTTTCAGTAGTTTACAGATGTTTACAAGCATCAATTAAAGTAATTGATGTATTTTACGCTAGGGGCGCTATATTGAAATGTACTCTACTCACTACTGTATAGTATCATCAATCATTCCGGCGCCAAATGACAAACATTTTAAAATTATTTACGAAAAAATTGTTTTTTTCGGTCTAAAATATGGTTTGTAAAAATTATAGTAGATTTGAAGATTATAGTACCGGCATGATAGTGCATAGTACAAAGGAGTATGTCTACTATAATTATAGTACGGTTGTTAACTCTGGGCGTGTGCCATTCGGCTCTTGTCGCAAACGAGCCATCAGAACGTCGCCTTTTTTAGCCCTTTGTGTAGAAAAATTAACTAAAAATTGATAATTTTTTTATTATTCCGAACAAATTATCAGGGGGTAAAAAAAAAGCCCCAATTTGGTTAAAAAAAAGGGTTAGTCTTTAAAAAAAATTTTTAAATGACTACCTGTTTTTACCCCAAAAAGGATAAATTTTGCGGACCGTTATAAATCCATATTGAAATTTTAAAATTTTTTTTACCTTCTCGTAGGGGTAATTTGCAAAATTTGAAGCCCCCCCGGTTCAGTTGTTGTCTTTTTTTTTTTCCCTTTTTTTAAATGTTAAAAACCTTTTTATTAAAATTTTTTTATAAATTCATCAAAAATAATCTACTGTAGATGGTTCATTTAAATGGGGGTTTTTTAATCAGTTCAAAAATATCAATGCTTCCTAAATGGGAAAAAAATTAAGTCGGGAACCCCCGAGCAAACAAACCGTTAGCGAACCCATTGTACAATGAAATCAATATTATTTTATTTTTATTCCGAACACAGTAGGTAAATAATAGCAATTGCGGCAATAAAGGTTGTTTTTTTTTTATAAAATCGGTTTCACCCAAACAGGTAAATTGCCCGGCCGTGCAACCAAATTGTTTAAAATGTTTCCTTCACAGGGGTAATAGCAAAAATCTCTCGTTGGTCGGTCATGGTTAGTTAAAGCGGCTTTATTTCCATTATAAAAATAAAAACCAAATTAAATTATTAAATTTTGTTAGTAATCTTTAAGTAGGGATAATTTAGACAAAAACAAAAGCCCTTAGATTTGGTCGGTCATGATTAGTTCTGGTCAGTTAAAGCGGCTTTTTATTTTCCCCTATTTATATTTCAGACGTGAAAAATACTATATTGAAAATTATTAAAATTTTGTTAATAACTTCTACGTAGGATAATTTAGACAAATTCAAAAGCCCTCATTTATGGTCGGTCATGGTTAGTTCTAGTTACTTAAAGCAACTTTTTATTTTCCCCAATTATATTTCAGACGTAACAAATCACTAAAAGTAGGAACAGTAAACTTTTCCGTTTAGATCGCAATTCTGCCATGGCTTAATCAAATTAAATTTATTCCAAGAATTTTTGGACCGCAATTTTGCATACATAAACTGGGAAAAAGTTTATACCTGCCTATTTGGACCGCAATTCGGCTATGCCCTTTAATATGGCGCTACTTAAGGAAAATGTATCTGGAATAAAGTATAGTTAAAACTAATAAGTTTAATGTAGGTTGCGTTAAGTTTTATTTTGCAACAGAAGTGCATTTTACAAAAAACAGGCAAAAAATTAAAATGATCTTATATATCTGAAGCTTTGCATGCGGGCTAAAAATTAAATTAAGAAAAACTTTTTTAATAACTTTATTCGACGTTTTTAAAAATAACTTTAATTTTGAATTTTTTTTGGAAAAAAATAAAATTTGACCTACATTAAATAATAATATTAAATATTATTCCTTAATTAAAAGAATCCTAGATAAATAATTTTGGTACCAATATCTCAAAAACTGCGAATATAATGACACATCTTTTTTTTTTTTCTTGGGACAGTCCACGAAGGCTGATGCCTAAGTACTAACGTACCGTGGGTGTCCTCAGTGTGGTGAGAGGGAGTTTGTTCACACGGGACTGGAGATTGGGAGGAGAAGGAAAAACTTCTGCGGGCAGCAGGTTCCATAGTCTTGACACTCTAGGGATGAAGGAACGAAGAAATCGGGAAGTTCGGGGCCTCTCTAACTGAACTGTAAAAGGATGCATAAAGGTTGCACCACGTGTTGCTCTGTTGGGAGCTGCCAGAGAAGGAATTATACTGGCCAACTCCTCTGAGCACAAGCCGTGAAAATACCTATAGGAGAGCGACAGATCCCCTACAGCTCGACGGTGGGCAAGAAGAGGAAGCCTTTCTGTGAGCGTTGGATCATTAATAAGACGAACGGCTCTTCTTTGAATGGAGTCCAGAATGCTAAGTGTTGTAGGACGCCATTCCCCAGACCCTGAGAACAATATTCTAAAGAGGGTCTGATTTGGGATACATACAGAGTGTACAAATTGGAAGAAGAGAAATATTTTCTGACTCGGAAATCTTTTTTGAAGCTGCCGAAGCTATGGATAAAATGTGTTTGTGCCAGTTGAGGTTATTCTCAAAAGTAATGTCGACAAGATTAAACGACTCTTTGTTCTGCAGAACTTGGCCGCTCATATGTAAGGGATGAGCATTTGCAGACTTTTTTCGCGACATGGAACATGACTGTGTTTTCGAGGCATTAAACTGAACAAAATTTTTGGCGCCCCAATCCAAGGTAAGTTTGAGGTCTTGTAAAAGAGATATCTGCATTGACCTGCGCTTGTTTTCAATATCAGGATTACACGGTGGCTTAAGAAATTGAATACTAGAGTGGAGGGTACTATCGTCAGCAAAACTATGAATGAGATTGATTGTGGAAGAAGAAGATCGTTAATGTTGAAGAAACAGCGTGGGTGCCAGCACTGAGCCCTGGGGCACCCCAGCATTAATTTGGTAGAAGCTGGAGAATGACCATCTACACTAACTGATATGCGTCGATTAGAAAGAAACTGGAAAGCCAAGAGAAAAGCTTGGGTGGAAGACCGTAAGAAAGAAGTTTGTTAAGAAGCCCTCATACCAGACCTGATCAAGCTTTGGATATGTAAAAGAGTAACGATCTGGGATTCACCAAAAACTCAAGGGACTTGTTCCAGTTGTGAGAAAGGAAGAAGATCAGCTATATGGTTAAAGTATAGTAGTTGAATTATAGTACCATGTAGTGCATAGTACAAGGAGTATGTCTACTATGATAGTACGGTTGTTAACTGTTGGTGCGGGTTCATGAGGAATCCATATTGTCTATCATGTAAGATCTTATGTTTTCCAGATATTTTAAAGATTTGGGAATTAATGAATTTTTCCATTACTTTGCAAACAACTGAAAGAAGAGAAAAGGTCTATAGTTGGAAGGAGATTTTTGGATCTTTTTTTGGGGACAGGTTGCACAGTGCTTTCCAACTCTCGGGAAAATGCCCGTGTCGTAAGAGATTCGAAAGAGGCGAGTTAAGATGGGTGCAAGCTCAGGAGCACATTTTTTAAGACGATTGCTGGTATGCCATCCAGCCCAGACGATTTTTAGTATTAAGGAAGAAGAATACGCTTGATCTGTTTGACTTTAAAATTATATCGGACATTTTTTAGAAACAGGGACAACTGTTGGAAGGGAAGATTAGTCGGAGGATCAAGCAGAAAATTGGCAGCAAATTGTTTGGCAAATAGTTCGGCTTTTCCTTTAGAGGTAGAGACAATTCCATCTTCAGAGATTAAGGTGGAAAAGAATTTGTGCAAAGTTCTGACTAATATTTTTGGCAAAGGACCAGAAAGCTTTACTGCCATTTGAGCAAGAGAGAACTTTATCTTTTATTCGATTGTTAAAATGGTCTTTTGCTTCTGAGATGGTTTGATTATACTGATTTCTCGCTTGATGCTAGCCTGTCGATTTTCGGGACTGGGGTTTTGAAGAAACTTTTTGTGGGATTGAATTTTAAAAGTCTGGCTTTGTCACAGGGTTTAGAAAACCACGGTTTGGATTTGAAGTTATGGGGTTCTTTTTAGTGTGGGGAATATAGGTCTCAATGTCTAGTTGAATTGTTTCGGTATTTGTTTACAAATTTTGGAAGGATCGAAAGTAGAAAAACAGGTAGGATCCCAAAGGGGAGCTGGCAAAGAAATCTCTCAGACCATCCCAGTCGGCCGAATTGGAGTTCCAGACGGTTCGTGGCGGCATGCTTTTAGTTGCCTCAAAATGAGTGGAGTAAGATACGGTGACAAACCATGGTCAGAGCGACCAAGGGGAGCAATTTGATGCTTGATAGAGTTCGAGGGTGGAAGTAAGAAAGAGATCTAGGGTTTGAATTATGGGTGGGAACCCTAGGAAAGTAGGTAGGTTCCATAATTAGATTGGTGAGCGAGTTGCTGATTGCGAAATTTTCTACTGCTTTGCCTTGTGTATCAGTTTTGCGGATCTAGCCAATCCTTATTATGAACATTAAAATCCCCGAGAACGATTCTCGGCCAATGGAAACGGGAAATAATATTGTCGATATTTATTGAAAAATCAAAAAGCTCGTTGTAGGAATTGTCGGACGGGGACCGGTATATACAGCAGATAAATTTTGTAGAAGATCTGAAAGAAAGTTTAAGCCATTTATAGCCATTATACGTCTACGAATGCTAAATGGCCTTAGTTGCTGACGCACCTTAATTCAAAATATCTATCTATCTATCTATACGTCTACGAAGGCCAAAGTTTTAGGAAGAGCTGAAATCGAGCAATTTGTGCAAGAAGCTTCTAATGAATATTATCTCTTAGCCAAGGTAGGCATTTTGTTTTCCATTATAGTTGCCATTTTACGCTTTAATCTTTTTTATGGCCCCTGGAACTTTTTTCATATTTTTACGTTTCTTGTAATCAAGGTTTTCTGTATAATATAAATTATATAATTTTTCTGTTTAAATTGTGGTCCCCACACAAACTGGTGTGAAAACATCGAGGACAAAGGACAATACCTTGTTAATCCCTGAAACAAAAACCAATAAATAAAGATGCTTTAAAATTTTTTAAAACGAAGGATTTACGGTAAACTCTTTTGGGAGTTAAAGGGCCCAGTTTTTTTAAAATTACCCCAAAAAAAATCCCCACCAAAAAGATTTTTTTAATTATCAGAAAGGGAAGTGTACTTTTCAGTGTGTTGATATAAATATAATTTTAAAAATACCAAATGCTGTGGCAACTTTTTTGGGATCGCCTGACTCTAATTTATATACTGGTCATAGCTTACACCGCAGATCAGCAACCCTCCTAGCCAATGCCGGAGGGGACCTCATAACCCTCAAACGCCATTATGGATGGAAATCATTCACCGTGGCTAAAAGCTATGTTGAAGAATCAATTTTGAACAAAATCGAAATTGCAAAAAAATACAGGGTGAGCAATCTCAAGCTGTCGATAATGCAAGAAAAAGCATAATTTCTGTGAATGTCTCCGAAAAAAGTGTTACCGGTGCTGATGCTAATCTTAACGGTAATTTCACAATCAATGTAAACATTAGTATTAACAATAAGCAGTAGCACCTAAGTTTAGCAATAGTATAGTGTAGTGTAGCAGAAAAAACTAATGTTGTTTTGATTGTAATTTTAATTTGTTTGACGTGTTGTTTTGGAGCCTTTTTTTATATTATTTTTGTAACAAAGCAATGTTAAAGCACTATGTATTGGAGTGATTTTTAGGGCATCGGGCTAGCAAACTTCATAACTCACTAGTATCTATAACTAACTACTTTACCCCCTAGTAAGTTATGGGTCACTTTATTCGTCTAAATTTAGATCTATAAAGACGTATAATATGATAATTTTGTATAAAACATGTTATACATACATGTATTATAAGGAAGTACATAATTTTTGACTAATTATGTACTAAAAACTAAATTTCTTTACCATTATCGGCATAAATATTTACTAGAATGCCCTTTGTTGGTAAACTTCAAATCTAAGTGGCCCTAATTCCAAGAAGGTTTTATTGCATATCGCGCTGAGTCAGACACCTAAATAATTGTCGGTTAAAATTTTTAGGTTTAAATTTAAACTATTAGAATTTTTGACAAAACATAATAAAAATTCCTTAGACAAGTAATATTTGCAAAATCCACAATGATAAAGCCGCGCACAGCAATTACATCGGAATTCCCGGAATATACACATACACAGTTGTACAGAATAATGGACGGACGAAGTATACGGAGCCCGATATCGGGATAACAATTGCCTCCGGTGTTCTATTCAGTGGCAACAATGGCTCAAGTCATTTATTATCCTGGTTATAAACGAAATGTTAGATGATTGCAGATTTACCGGAATTAGATTAACAACTAACCAAAATATATTTTAAAAAATAAATAATTACTCATTACCAATTCGATCTACTCTACACAGGGAAAAAGTTTAAATATTAGGCTCCTTGCACATATTTTTTTATAGGCTTAAAATACCCATTTGTACCTAAATAACATTTCTGCCAAATAATTTTTATTGGCACGGTGTGCGATCAAAACGACATCTGACGGCGCGTAAAATCATGCTTGAAAGCCGTGGGAGAGGTGTAAAATTATTTATAATTTTAATATAAAATTTATTTATTTTTCGTAATAAAATATATTTAAACCTGGTCAGCACTATAAAAGTGAAGTGCAATATCAATGGTAGTGATGAGCAAAGCAAGACCAAGACCAAGACCGGGCTAGTCTTGGTCTTGGTCTTGGTCTTGGTCTTGCAAGCCTGGTCTTGGTCTTGGTCTTGCAAGCCAAAGGAAGGTCTTGTTCTTGGTCTTGGTCTTGCACCACCCAGTCTTGGTCTTGGTCTTGCTACAAGAGTCTTGCTGGTCTTGCTTTTTTTTATAGTAATCTTAAATAAAATATATTTTTTTAATACTAAATAAATAAAGATGACGACTATATTTTTTGAATTAACATTTTAAAATATACCGATTTTAAGATTACACGTACATTTTAATTATTTGATTAAAAGGCATATTTTAAGTGTAGGGGTTTATTTATTTATAGCGCTTCATTTAGTGATGGGGCCAAAAAAAAAACCAAGACCAAGACCGGGCTAGTCTTGGTTTTTGGTCTTGGTCTTGCAAGCTTGGTCTTGGTCTTGGTCTTGCAAGCCAAAAGAAGGTCTTGGTCTTGCACCACCCGGTCTTGGTCTTGGTCTTGGTCTTGCTGGTCTTGCTTTTTTGGTAGTAATAATTTAAACTAAGCAATCTTGAATAAAATATATTTTTTTAAAACTTAAATATAAATCAAGATGGGGACTATATTTTTTGGCAAAAAATTTTTAAAAATACCAATTTTTAAACCCCTACATTTAAATTATTTGATTAAAAGCATATTTTTTAATGAAGGCGTTTATTTATTTATAGCGTCAGGCCGAATAAATTTTTGCCCCCTAATATTCAATATTTTTTTAAAAGTAAAAAATAAGCTAGTAAAATTTTTATAAAAAATTATAAAACAAATTTAACAAAAGTAAAAAAATACAGAAAATTAATTAACAATTCTTTAAAACAAACAAATTTCAGGATTTTTTTATCTATTCGCTAAATATTAAAAAAAACATATTAATTTTCAATTACATTTTTTTAAAAATTAATAATAAATTTGCCGCCCATAATATTTGCCGCCCTAGGTTTCAGCCTACTCCCGCCTTTGCGTAAATCCACCCCTTTATAGCGCTCTATTCTTGGTTAAATTAAGACACAACCTTCTTTTATTCATTTGGTGGCATATAGAAACATTTTAGGGATAAAATTATATAAATTTTCTTTGGGAAACAGATAAAACTAAAGCAAATACAAAACTGTTACTGTGTGAGCAGAAAAAAGACTTTTAATTTCAAACAGATGTAAAATATATGTGAAAATAATTCTGATATGTAATCATTGGTTTCTGATTCAAAAAAAAGTTATTTAAAAACATTTTATTTTTAGGGAACTTTTTCCCTTTTAAATTGTTAAGAATTTGTCTTACAAAGTTTGTAGAAATACTATAAACAATCTGCAGATACAAGGGCCCAATAGTGTGACAAACGAATCCTAAATCGTTATAGTGAAAAACTAAACATACAAAATTATAGACAAAAAGGGCTTAAAATGTAAAATTATTTACTATTCAGAATTTTTTTATTATTCCACTGCCGCTCAAAAGCTCCCTTATTTTAGCTTTTCCCCCAAAATAAAAAATTTATGGGGAAAAATCAATTTAGAAAAAATCGCCACCCTGTATATTATGCTGGAAATTGTAGTTATATAGGAACAAGTCGACGTAAATGGTTTAAATATTATTTAGTTAAGATTTTTTCCGTCTAAACCGGAAGTGATTTTATCCATTTATATAAAAAGTATTCCTTTATCTATGGCAAATATATTTTTACCCCATTCCCTACATTATAATTTAGAAGCAATCATGGTGCTACCTCTTACAGTGTAAAACAAAATAATGTATTTCTGAATTTTGGAAATTTTTGATCCACCCTGTAAGTGACGTCACTTGATAGCTAATTAAAAAAACATTAAAATTATAAAAGTAATATTCAGCTTCCATAACTTTTGTACCCCTAGTTTTTCTGTCGTAAACGATTTCGGAGATGTCAAGCTTTGTCGGCCGTTGAGTCACCATCTCATTTTTTTTTGAAACATTTTATTAAATTTTTTTCGTTATCGTTGTTAAAGAACTATGAACTAAAAGAACAAAGTGATCGATTTAATTATTATTTTATTTAAGAAACTTTTACTTATTAAATAATCCCCCCTTTTTGACAGTTCTTGACACAGTTCTTTTCATGTTTTAGAAATGCCCCCTGTACATTAAATATAACAATAAAATAGTACAATTTCAAAAAGTTGCAAAGTCTTCAGGTCGGTCTTGGTCTTGCGTAGTCTTGCACCTCGGTCTTGGTCTTGGTCTTGGTCTTGCATACCCCGGTCTTGGTCTTGGTCTTGCAAGCGAAAAGGAAATCTTGGTTTTGGGTCTTGGTCTTGGTCTTGCTGCAAGCCCCAAGACCAAGACCCAAGAAAGACCGGTCTCGCTCATCACTAGCTTCATTTTTATTTGGGTGTGGCAATAGAAACATTTTGGTCATAACAATTATTTAAATTTTCTTTAAAAAGCATAAAAAATAAAAACAAATCTGTGTACTGTGTGAGCAGAAAAAAAAAATTTAATTTCAACTTAATTTCCTATTTAGCTTTTAACCTAATATAAAAAAAATATGGTCAAAAATCAATAAAAATCACCACCCTGAGTATTATGCTGAAAATTGGTGAACTCTCATATAGGAACAATATCAAGGTAGATGGTTCGAAATATTATTTTTTTGTCTAAACTGAAAGAATTTTAAAATTCAGTTATATAAAATTATGACATAAGAATAACATTTTTTATTAATCCATCTCCTTTTTTTTAAATTTTTATCTTAGTTTTGAAGCAATCCAGTCACTTCCAAAAATGTGGGAAAAAAAATAATGTTTTCTGTATTGTAGAAATTTTTGAAACACCCTGTAAGTCACTAGATAGCTTAAAAAAAAACATTAGGAATATGAAAGTCATTTTTGCTTCTAACTTTTGTTTCCCTACTTTCTCTTCTTTAATCCTTTCCAAAAACTCAAAAAAATTGAGCTTTGTCGGTTTGAAATCACAATCTTATAATTTTTGAAACATGTTATTATTACTCTTTTTTTTTTTGTTGAAAACTGTATAAAGAACCAAGTGAAATTTAAATTTTAAAAATTATTTATTAAGAAAAATTTTACCTAATAAATAATTGCCTTTTGGCGGTTTCTTAAATTTTTTACCTTAAAATACCTCTTATATTAATATAAAAATTATATTTAATAATAAAAGTCGCAAAGTGCAAGAGTCTTGCAGGTCGGTCTTGGTCTTTCGTAGTCTTGCACTCCCCCGGTCTTGGTCTTGGTCTTACCCCGGTCTTGGTCTTGGTCTTAAGCGAAAAGGGTCTTGGTCCGTCCCCGTTGGTCTTGTGCCCAAAACCAAAGAAACCGGAACAAAAACCGGTCTGCTATCTTCTGGTGATTTTAAAAAAAAACTTTGATTAAATCTCCTGTTAATTCGTGAAAATTCAAAAAAATTTAAACAATTTTTAAAAGGGTTTTGTCAAAATGGGACCCTCATAAACCCAAAACAATGCTTTTTTAAAAATCGGCAACTGGCCCGATAAAATAAAAAAAAAACACTGACAAACTTACGAGGGCTAGGGGTTTTTTACTAATATACTTAACATTGAAGGCTTCATAGCCATTTTCTCATTTACAATCACGGAAGACTACAACACTAAAGTCATGTCTGCAGACACTTCACTTAGTCATAGGCGTGGCAGGGGTAAAGCTGGTGTGGGTGCCGAGATAATAATAATAAAATGGGAGACACCATCAAACAGACCAGGAGAAGCTGCAAACGGTTGGAGAAGCCTCTTCATGGACGTCCCCTCAATGAGGTCAGCCAGGAAAATGTCGAAAAGTTCGCGTCGAACTACTGGCTGACGTCTGGGATGATGTTCCCAGAGACTGAGGCTTCTTATTTATAATAGGACCAGGTTATTCCGACGAAAAACTATCTGAAGCATATCGTTAGAGACCGTCTATGAAAAGCTCGTGCAGATATGGATGTCAAACATCGGAGACAATCCAACATTAGGGTTTCCGCATTTGCAGCATCAGGTATAAAGAAAGACACGATTCAGCAGCCAAGATACTCCATCAACAATTGGCAGAGAAACTAAGCTTTACAGAATGAAACATTGCCTTACTAAAAAGTATATAGAACCTGTTCTCAAAAACAATGAATTTAAATTGTACTGGACGGGAAACTTAAAAGACCAAACTGTTGCTCACAATAGACCAGATATTGTATTGGTGGATAAGGGAGGAAAACAACACTGTCGACGCTATCCCGAAAAAAAAAATAACAACCTACGGGAGAAATACAATGAAAATATTCCAAATACAGAAACTAGAAACACAAATAAAAAGATGGGTGGGAATGAATAACGTACAAGCGATCCCCATAATTTTATCAACAACTGGCATTATACCAAAAACTTTTTTCAAAACTTTTAAGGGACAAAGCCTCGTGAACATCTGTATAAGGCTATGCAAAGCATTCTTCGCCCCTCCGGACTGTCCGGAAATTTGTGGGGAATAAAACAGAACCAAAGAGACCTAGAGCCCAAAAACCCTTGGCAAGGGTTCCCAGGGCTCAATCCTTTTGATTCTGAAGATATCTGGATGATGATTTCCTGAGGACAAGCCGTGTGGCGAATAATAATAATAATAATGAAGTAAATAAAACTATGAATAAAATATATCGATATTAATATATTTTTATTAAAAAAAATTAATAATAATAAATTAATAAGAATAAATTCTTAGGAATGTTTGGTAAATATTTTAAAAATAACAAACCAGTACATTATATAAATTTATTATAAAATCATTCTTCTTTCTCTAATTTTAATGGTTTATCAAATACTTATATCAATATTTGGTAATTTCCCTCTTCCACAAATGGAAGCAGAAGATTTTCTAAACGTTCTTGGCGTATTGTGGATCTTAATTTTGATTTACCTTTATTTTCGGAAAATTTCGTTGAAACCTAAGTTCGTTGCGTGTAATTTTTAAATCGAAATTTTCAATATATGTTCTTTTAAAAACCCGTAATCCCTTCAGACTAGTGGTTTTTCCGCACCAAGCACCAATGCGCACGCCCCATGCACTTAGTCTATTAAAGAACCTTTTTCTTTTTAAAACTCGCAAATCATTAAAAAACTTCAGGAGTGTGACTAGTATAAAATCTGACATATCTTAAAGCCCGTAAATTTTACAGTTTAAAAAGAAAAACGCAACTCGCAACAGTAGGCTATGAAAAGGCAAAAAAAAAACGAACATCCTCTCGAAAAAGCGGAGACAAGGAGGCCAAACTCAGGTGGACAAACTGATCCCTTTTCAAGAAAAGCTCTGCTATCTTGTTCTAATCTTTACTTTTAAAAGATATCCGTAAATGGCCAGCTGTGATAACGGTTCATCTTAAGACGCTTCTAATGAAAAGGCTCACTTTTTGAATAATTTGCAGAAGTCAGTCGTTCAGGAACCATAACAAAAGGTCAAACAACGAAATTAACCTGGTACTGATTCTACCGCTAACTACCAAATGGTGAAGAATCCTACGGTCTTAGATGGTATACTTGCCATCCAAAAGTTTATTTTTTTTCTTTTGGTGTCTATTTTTTAAAAGCCATGGTTTAGGATTCAACACCTCGGATGTGTTTAACTTATATTAAAGAATACTCCAATGGTGTATGAACATGAGTCCAGCAAAGTACACAATGACAACTTTTTTGTGTTTAGTGGAGGAAATTAGAAATGAGGATCAACCAGGAAGCAGAGCTATCCATTGCACGCAAAGAAAAAAAGAAGTGGAAGGATATTTTAATAAGATTGCTTGACGTAGCTCAGTTTTGACCAACAAACAGCACCTGGATCTTTTATCACCTGCTAAGTTCAATGAAACAGAGAAACTTTTTTTTTAACTCGTGATGCTTTTGCCAAAAAAACGACGCAATTTTATGCGAACATGTTGCGAAGATTAAGCTTAGAAGCAAAAAAACCAAGTCTCGTATCTGTCACCATAGACACAAAATGAATTCATTAAAGTTTTGGCGGATCAAGTTTTGGGAAAGTTATTGAAAGGGGAAAAAAGCCAAATATTTTACTATAGTTTTTGACAGCACATCAGATTTGTCTCATGAAGATCAAGTTGGGCAGGTGCTACGATATGTGAAGTTTTTGAAGAAGGCAAAGTAAAGGTAATGGAGTCTTTTGTCAACTTTATAAAATTTTAAAAGGAAAAAAAGCAAAGTAAGTAACGAAAAAATGTAGAAAAAAGATTCATCGGACGGACTGGAACGCGCTTTTGTGTTTTCTCATCGTCAACTCATCGCTGGGACGCCCTGACTACTGTAATAAGGCAAGGTGTAAAACGCTTGATTGATATTCAGAAATCCTGGATGTTCTGGAACAGTTTTCGACTAATGTGCCCCAGGAAATGTGGCAACCAGATTCGACGCTGGTCGTATTTTGACTCCATGCACTTATTTATTTGTGCTATCCCCGTTCTGGAATGCAATTCTTGTGAAAGTTAATGAAACTTACTATCTACAGACAGGCTTCACATTGGTTCTTGCCCCACTAAAGTTAAGGCTTTAGAGATCTTTTTAGTGAAATAGAGGGATGGTCTGGTTCATGGTGCATCCACTTTTGCAAAAAGTTTTGTGAAAAACAGGACTTTTAGTTGATCTGTTTTTAAAAAAAGAAAAACACTCAGGGTGACCCCCGGGGCAGAGGCTAGTTTGTCATATGAGTTGAACTCGCTTTAATTTCCCACTTCTCTAGACATAATTATCCAGGAAATTAAAACAAGTTTCAACAGCTGCATGATTTGGACGCGAAGTTTTTTTTTTAACGCCATTAAACCTATTAATCCTGAATATATTTGCAAACTGGACCAAGCACCAGATGATATTACCATAGAAAAATTGTCAATCGAGCAAGATTTAGCAAACGAAGTGAACTTTGACAATTATTTTAGGTTTTTTGCCCGAAAAGCCCGTAAAATTAATATTTGAGTATATTTGTATGTACTTGTAGATACTAAGATACTATGCCATGTCAAGTAGCATAATAAATAATTTATATAGCTGACCTATGAAACTGTTTTTTTTGTTTTATTTTTATTCTTACCTTTTTGGGGGATAAATTTTTATTTTGATTCGTAGGGCAAAAAATTTCTCTCCCGGCCCCTAATCCACACTACGCCGCTGCATCTTGTAAATTATAAAACATATTTTTTTATTATATTAAAAAAATTGAAAATATTTTTGGACCGACTACAATATACCACTAGGTGATTTTTTTGCAAATATATATATTTTTTCGGTCCCATCGTGAAATTTTGTTAAAAATACCCCCAAAAAATTTTTTGGAAGTTTCAGCCCTTAATATTAATATTAAGTACTCGCCCAAAGTGGGGAAGATTTTTTTTAAAAGACGAAATTTGATGATTTTTTAAAATTTCTATAACTCAGCAGCATTTTAGTTACGTTTTTCCCAAAAAGGATTTTTGAGAATTGAATGCTCTACAAAAGTGTCCATTGCGGCAAAGTCCCAACTCACCCCGGGGAGGTAGTACGGGCCCCACTTAGCCAATTTTTCATAAAATTTCGTTTTCTGTTTTTACATAGATGACAAGGGTACACAAAAAAATGAATAACAAAGTTGTTAAAAATTTAATCCTACAAAAGGTCTAATAATCAAATTTAAAACCCAAAAGTTCTCGATATTTGGCCTTTAGTTAATTTTACTATACTAACACTAGAAATTATAATTTGTAAAAGTTTCATAGTTAAATTAAATAAGGGCCAAATATCTCGAGAACTGTTGTCTAAGCATTCGATTATTAGAATATTTGTAGGAATTAAATTTCAACAACATTTATCTTTTTGTAGTTCTTGTTATTTTGAAAAAAAATGAAAAAAAGAGAATTATATATAAAAAAATTGATTTATTGACCCGTACGCGTAATTACATACTATACTATTACTCAGAGCAACGGGACAGAGTTCTCGATCACGCATGTTGAGTGACAAACGCTCAAATTTTCGCTTCATAATATACTACCAGAGCGGCGGAAAAATTTATGTAAAATGCAATATGATGTTTTAAAGTGTAAAAAATTTTTGGTTATTATGAACTCTTTAAAAATATTATTATTTATTGTTTTTGAACTTTTTTTTGGTATTCTATCTATTATCGTTATCATAACTATAAATATATAATATTGACCGGGGTAATTCACAACGCCGTAGTTATTGATATTTTCTTTCTTAAACTGTTTTGTTGCAAATTGATCGGTCAATTCTTGTATTTCTATTATATTATTTTAATAATTATTATATCTAGAAATCATTACTTATTCTTGAAATGGATACTATCTTTAACATAACCTAATACAAACAAAAAAACAAACCTTGCAACTATGAGCCAAGTAGAATTATTTTGCTCTTATGCTATTCTTGGACCATACTTCCCGGTGTATACACCATTTTACAGAACAATGCATCAGGTGTATGAATCACTTACCGACAAAGATGGCCATTTCGCGAGCGAATAAGCGATGTTAGCGCCGCGGTTTAAAGCATAAGGCACGCGCAAGGAAGTTTAAAGGTGATGAGCCCAATACTGTAAAAAAAATTGTCCAAGGGCAGGGCAGCGAGAATAGGGGTTCCCCCCGGGGTTTTGCGCAAGAAAGTAGGTCAAAATTGACTTCCATAATTCTTTGTTACTATCTATAAAGTTGACATATCAAATATAATTCAAGCACTGTTTTTTTTTTTTTTTTGCACAAAATTTTGGGTTTTATTAAAATACTACCATAGAATATTTAAAATTATTGTGTAATTTTGGGATTTTAAATCATTTGATATAATATGGAAAGAATAGATGGGCCACGTTACAGCCTTCTATTTAAATGTCGATATTTTGGTTTTTTTGTATTATCAAAATTTTTGTAAATAAATAAAAACACACAACATTTCAAACATTGTATGATGTTTCATGTACTTATCACCAATTTTGTGATAAAGAAGGGCAAGATGGTGTAAATGAGTTTAATCTAATCCTAAGTTGTGGTTGTAAAATTAAAAAAGTGAAAATTTTATACTGCTTTTTAGGCATATACTTTACACCAATAACAAACATTCATTAAAGAATAACAGTGGTTAAAAATGTTTAATAACCTTTGGTACCTTTTTTATCCATTGTAACAGTATCGTTAAATATTATGTGTCTACATTTGTCGAGAAAAAAAAAATTTGATAATGTAAGATTAAGAACCAAAATATAATTTATTTTTAAACAAATACAAAAAAAAAGGAACTTTAACATAAAATTGTACTTCTTTTTATTAAAATTATTACTGTACATAAAAAAAAAATTTGCCTGGTCTGCCCAGTAATTAATAATTTGATCCTTTAAAAGAATGTACTAAATTATTAAATGAAATAAAAGAACCTAAATGTAAACCTTATTTCTTTTAATAACCCCACAGAAATAACAAACATTTTGGAAATATAAAGAAAGTTAAGATTGCCTTACTTTTCTCACTGCTTTTTTCTTAATTTTCATTTTCTATTATTCATAATTGATATATTATTATTTATTCCGTTCCCCTAACGTTACGTCTCTGGAGCACCTAATTTAAATATAGAAATACTTACCTAAAGAAAAAAATGCCAGGTATGTTACCCTTAGATTTGCAAGATAAAACCATACAACCTATCATTTATTACAATATTATAAGTAACAAACAATAAACACAATTAAAAATACAATTTAATAAACACTAATCACTAAAGTGAAAGTTTTTATCAATCCAAAACTTGTGCAACCACAAAATATAATCACACAACAAAATCGAAACTAATACGGCTTCCTTAAAAGTATAATGTTTCTAACTACACTGTTTATAATTGCCAAATATTTTTTTATTTGGTGGAATTTGTTATTGCGCAAAATCGGCGGGGCCAACTCTGACAGTTATTTTCATACTGGGCGGGGACATTTTTGATCGAATGGGCCATAGCATTGGGCTTCCTTACCTTTTTCCCTTTGGGGCACGCGTCAAATCAATAGCAGGGTAAAAAAAAAGTAATAAATTCGTTGATTTTGATACTCGGTGACGCATAAACGTCTCATTACATGCATTGGCCCTTATAAAGATCGTAAATTACGTTAAAATAGAGAATGTCAATCTAAAACCTTTAGTGGAGAATTTACAGAGTTTAAGAAAGGGCCCTTTTTAGCAATTCACACTTTCCACTTGCAGTAGCTTTTCAGCTACTGCAAGTGTTAGTTAGTTGTAAGGTTTTCACCTTACAACTAAAAAAAAATAAAGCCGTAGAAGCACTTAGCCAAAATTTTTTAAATTTTAAATATTATTGAAATGGTAAAAATAACATATCACCAGACTCAAAAAAACATTATCTTCTAAATAAATGTCTTAATTAAATTCCTACAAAAACTATTAAAGCATTTTCTAATATAAAAAATATTCGGCGTGGAAAAAAAAAATTTAAAGTTCAACCGACATCAATTCAGAGATGAGTACTCATCTCTGTCATGTGGCAACACAAAGACCTGGCCTCACGTCTGGTTTTAAGGGCCCCAAGGCCCCAAAAAAAGAAAATCTTAATAGGGGAAAAGCAAAGCCTCAAGATCCTTAAATGAAGCGGTCTTAGTTAATAGAGGTAGGGAAATCTCACTAATCTATAGGTATTTTTTTTTATTCTGTTTATTTGATCATAATTTTTTTTTTATATCAACTATCCGTTTTTTAAACTTATTTTTGTTTAATTTATATGAGTTTATTTTCTTTATTTTAACAGATATAATAAATACATCAAGTATTTATTAAAAGTGTATTTTTTTAATAATTAGAAAAATTAATTACTAAATAAACGGGTTTGATTTCCACTTTAATTCTTAGAATTTTAAATATACAACTGTGATACAACCTACATTTGAGAACTCTGACATTACTTCCCTCTACGTACCTCTGAAATAACACCCTTATTAGTACTTATCTGTAAAAACGTTATTATAATTATGCTTTTTGTTATTTATAAAGTTATAAGGGAGTAGGTTAAAGCAGGTATTCTATCCCAAAACAATAATATATAATAGTTCAGGACATTAAACAAAACAAATCTGTCTGAGGATTTTTTTGCAGGCAATAAACCCCCATTTAAATACCTTTGTAAGTACCCATCAACAATTTCAACACATTTTCATAGTGATGCAACATTCTTTGGGATTTATATAATATTTTTACGCTCTGGGCTGTAGTATATTATGGTAAAAAAAATTCCGCCCGTAAATTTCAATCACTATCTGCGACTGAGCAACCGCTATCGCCGGTGCTCCCAGTTTTAGTATGGGATGTAATTACGCGACCCGTACTATGCCGGTGTGAGTTGCGACTTTGCCGCAATGGACACTTTTGTAGAGCATTCAATTGTCAAAAAAACCTCTTTAAGACGATAACATAAATGCTGCTTAGTTATAGAAATTAAAAAAAAACCCAAAGTTTACTTTTTCTTTAATGGAAAATCTTTTCTTTGGGCAAGTATTAATATTAATATTAAGGGCTGAAAATTTAAGGGAATTTTTTTGGGGGATTTCCCAAAAAAATTCCACAATGGGACCGAAAAAAAAAATATATTTGCAAAAAAAAAACCCAAAAACCCCCATTTGTCAAAGGTCAGTCATTAATTTCGAATTTCCGCATCAAATCGCTTTAAATCATGTCGGAAATTCAAAAACATAAAACATTTAAGTAGATACTGTTTGGGAAAGAAACTCAAAATTTTTTCACATTTTTAAACCGCTTAAACAGATTAAAAACACAATAAAGCACCTGTTGGACATGAGACGAGCCACGATAAATCGAATAGCGATTCAATAATCATTCTGTATATGGAAAAATTAAAAACAATGGTTTTATTCGGGATATGGAACCTAAATAAGTCCGGGAGCTTACTCCATTACGGGTCAACTATCTGTCCTACCAATTAATGGAAGCGAAATTTATTAAGGCACTGGGATCGTAAATTTCACAAAAATAAACCAGTAACTTTAGCAAACAATAATATATGGGTTAGTGGAATGAAAAAAAAAAAAAACGTAAAAATTTCAATGTAGTCTGCTGATTTGTTATTTATCTGCGTATTTCAGGGAGTTACCAAAGGTCTAATTTTGTTTATTTATACAATGTGTCTCAAATTCGGCCTACTTTTTTGTTATCTTGTTAACTATACAAGATAGAAAAATTTTAAATGGAAAAAAATTTAAAGATTAAATCGTTTTGACTCTGCAGTTATACGGGTTTTTGCCAAACAGACTACCTACCTATTTTAATATTTAAATAAATTCTATATGGAATAAACCCAATTCTTTTTTTTTTATTTTTTCTTCTATGGCCTATGGGATTTCAAAACATATTTTAATCAATGGCACCGTCACAAAACTAAAAAAATTGATTTTGGTAAAGGTTTTTTTGTTAATAAAGCATCATTAAGTTTAAACACATAATTTAATGTTTAGTTTTAATTCTCATGGATTATTTATTTTCAACAAAAAGTTTTTACGTGAACTTAAAAAAGTAACTTAATAGAAGAAGATGAAGCGACGGTACATACCTCTAAAAACTCAAAAAAGAGTTCTGCGAGAAGTGTTTATTGACCGACTCATTTCACTTTTGGGGATTTAAATTGGTTGGGTCCCGGACTTAATTGCACGAGACTTTTTTCGTGGGGCTATTTAAGGCCCAAAGATTTTTGCAACTCGTCCAGAAACATCCAAAATTTTAAAATTTTCGAAAAGAGGTCCGGTGAATGATCGGGTTTTTCCCTTTTTAAACGCGAATAATTTCTTTCAAAACTTAATGCTGGGTTAATGGACTTACTTAAAAGACAAAGGGCCAAATGATGATCGCGTTGTTAAATTTAGCAATGGAGCAGTTTAAAATGTTTAACAAAACGTCATTGGCAGTGTTATTCAATGATTTTAGTAGGGAACCTGTCAAAATCTGACATTTTGTTAAAAACCAAACCGTTGTTAACTTAGCAATTGTTGTTAACAACGGCAAATGTTTAACAAAATGTCAGGTGGGGTTGGCCCAATCATTGAATAACACTGACAATGACAAATTTATTTTTTGTTGAAAAATTAAACTAAAGTTTATTTTTAAAGAAGTTAGACAATTCTTAATCAACAAAATTGTTTCGAACTTTTTCTTTTTACTAAAAAAATGTTTAATAATAATCGTATAAATTTTCCTTTGTTAGTCCTTCTTTAATACCCCACTGAACAAATTTCCCCCATAAAGTTTAACAAGTTTTAATACTTTGTTTATAATAATTTAATAACTTTAACAACACAACTCTGATTTTTCATTTTTGAACTAGTTAACTAGGCTGGTTATTAGTAGAAAAATTGGTGTATTCCCCAAAATTAGCCCTTTCTCATTTTAAAAAAACCATTAATCTTATTTACGTTTTAAGTATTTGAAGCATACTATATCAAAAATATATATATATATATATATATATATATATATATATATTGTCCAATTTTAACAATCCAAAAACTGCTTTATACAGGGTGTCAAAAAAGTCTGAAATATTGCTAATATCTTCAAGCCGCTCGTAATTTTTCGACGAAAATTGCTTTAAAAACCAATTTAAAAAAAAACCCTAGATAAATGTAATTTCACTTTCCAAAGTATACAGGAAAGCTAAAAAGTAGTATCAACTTGGTTTTTAAATGAAACCCTGTATATTTTTATGTATTCGAATGAAACTTTTCAAGCCAATTTCAATGGTATACAGTTTATGTGTTTATCTGTCAAACTGATCACGCATTTGATTTCTAATTTTGATTTTTAAGTGATCAATGTTTTCCGGCCTATACAGGTACTTATCCGTTAATGCCCAGTTGAATTAAATGACTTTTTTGTGTCAAATTTCTAATTCACAGAAAGTTTTTAATTAGTAGAACGATGGCTCTAACTGAAAAAGAAAAATTGAGATACTTATTATGATTGGATACGGTGATCGCAAGAGATCACAAGCAGAAGTGTGTGATTTATTTAATCAAATTTATCCGAATCGCCCCGCAATTACTCAATCTTTTTGTAAGTAAATTGTAGAAATTTAACGAAACAGGAAGTGTAAATCACAGACCCAAATCAGGCCGACCGAAAACAGCTACTGGTGGTGATACGGCAATAGATATTTTACTGCATGTTAAAAGAGAATCCACCAACCCCGCTTCGCCAATATGGACTGGATCATAATTTTCCCCACCAGTTGTAAAAAATGTATTTAGTGAAAAATTTTCCTTTTAAAAGAATCATTTGGTTCAGGAACTTACAGGGGATGATTTCGATAGACGTGCAGAGTTCTGATATGATGGAGAGGTGCAATGCTGAGCATAATTTTTTTTTTTGGTTTGCAAGTGCGTCAGTTCCTGAACCGAGAATTTCCAAATCGGTGGATAGGAGGGGCGCTATTGAATGGCCTGCCAGGTCTCCGTTTAAATTTTTGGACTTTTTTTGTGGTTTAAATAAAGTTTATAGTGGGGAAAAACCCTTGATCCCCAATATTAGAAATAAAATGCTTGATTCTTTTGGAAATACTTTTGATAACCTGTTACGAGAATTTAGGACGCTTGGATATTGTCAAGCTAACAATGGCAGACAATTTGAACATTTGATAAAGTAGTGTAATCTAATTGTTACTGCAAGACGTGTTCCCGTTTGAAAAATTTTTCAGTTTGGAATTATGTTTTTTCGTTTATTAAAACTTGTCGTTTTAAAGAAATAAAACCTGTTAAAGTTGAAACATCTACATAATTTACTTTTTTTTTTATGTTCCTATTTAAAATTAGCTCTCAAGTGTTTTTGTAGAAATTATAGCTTATGAAAAATTTAAATCGTATAATTCGATCAGTTTGAAGATAAACAAAAAAACTGTAAACCTTGAAATTGGCTTGAAAAGATCTATTGAATACAAAAAAAAATATACAGGGTTTCATTTAAAAAACCTAAGTTGATACTACTTTGGCTTTCCCTGTATACTTTGGAAAGTGAAATTACATTTATCTGACGCTTTTTTAAAAGTAGTTCCATAAATTTTCGTCGAAAAATTACGAGCGGCTTGAAAGATATTAGCAATATTCCAGACTTTTTTGACACCCTGTATATTAACTTTTATACAGATTGAATGACAATGGTTGGAAATCTTTAAAACCCGATTGATTTTTAATAAAAATTAAACGTTTTTTATTTAAAGTTATGCTCTTTATATTTTCCTTGACAGAGCCTATAGTATGAAAAACACCAGGACGTGAAAACAACATCCTGAAAATTATGGTCACACAAGGAAAACAGATACCATCGACAAACAGCTTTTGGATATGAGATCAGATCATATGACCGCGGTCTATAATTTTGATAAACCATTTAAATTCAGCCTGGCTGGGTACACCAATGGTTTAATGACAGATGATGGCGAGAGTGCTGTTGTATTTGGAGCAAAGTCAGGGTTTGGCCCCCCAACTTTTTTCCCAATCTATTAGATTGTAACTTTCCCCCTTTAGCATATATTCTAAAAAAAATTTTGGTTCAAAAAAAATTGATAGTTTTCAAGCTTAAAATTGCAATATCATATATTTTTCTCATTTCTTCAATAAAGTAAATACTAACAAAAAAATTCTAAGCGTTTTGAAATGCAAAAATAGTTCTGGAAAAACATCCTCAAACATTGATTTTGAAATCAAAATTCAGTGAAAAAACCACCCCCTTTATAAAATCTTGTCTCATGTCTAATACATAATGGGATCAAACTCTGATGTAATGTCTGCAGAACTGTGGTCTCTTATCTCAACCTCTAGATAATGTCTATAGTTAAACCACCATTTCCAAAATTCTAACAACTACATTTTCATTCTGTTTTTGATCATACTAGTTATACTTTTTGGAGGGAAAAAGTCTTAGTTAATGGCAACTCCTGATTTTACTTCTGAACTATATACATTTTTGGAGACCAAATTGGAGATTAATCTGTTACAGGTTGTTTTTTCTACATTTTCTAGTTAATATGTAGCGTGTGTGTAAGTATTAGTCGTCATTCTGCTTTGAATTAATATTTTAAATTCTACTACATTCTGTTTACTTTATTTCATTACCCAGCTAGTGTAAGAAGAAGCTGCAAATTCATGGGATACTAGTTATTTCGCCATGAGGACTCAACAGCTTTGTGTATTGATATAACGTGATTAGTTCAACGACGGACAGCAATTTCACCAAGGGTTAACAACGGTTTAGATGTTTCAACAAAACTATCATTTAAAATTGGTTCAAATGATTTAATGACCTTCTATTAAGTCTGACATTTATTCTAAACCCGTTATTAACTCCTCAATTCGTTGATTCTGTAACAGTTAAGATGTTCAACAAAATGTCAGTTACGATGGTTTACCATCTAAATAATTTAATATTTTACTGAAAAAAGCGTTTTAATTAAACAATTAAACGTTATTGTTTTTAAATAATTCTTTGGAATCATACCACCTTTGGCTGAGTGATAGTCAAGTGTTAAATTGGCAAATGGACTTGCTTAGCTGTTGTAAAAGTTAAACAAGGTTTGGATGTTTAGCAAATCTAATTGTCTCAAGTGTTATTCGGATAGTTTTTAGTGTGACAATAACAAAAATCTATTCATTCATTAAACATCAATGATGTGCTATCACCAATTATAAGATCATCATAGTTTAAGTGTTTAACAAATGGTTTAATAGTTACAAATAAATCATATAACTGTATATTGTTTGGTCAAGCATTCTAATAATTCTCTTTAACTAGTGTAAAGTTCGTCATCATTAAACTCAACACGATCATCTTTCAAACTATCAATTCACTCATTTGATCAATTTACTCTATTAACAGTATGATAAAAACTTTTCGAATATTTGCTTTAAGCCTTGAGCAATCTTTACGGATTACGCTTTTAAAAAAATTAAATTACAAATACAGCTGCGAGATTAAATCCAGTATCACGTCCAACTTCAACTTAAAGACTCAAACCCAATAAGCTGATTATAAGGCACCACAGTCGGGCCACCCAGCCATGCCCGGTCTCATCAATTCCACAAGTTTGGGATTATGATAGGTCAATAATGTGCAGTTATCGGACATCGAAGAAGCGCAAGTGCTAATCAGTTTCTCAGAGTTCTTCCTCTATGATGGTTTAATAACACGACATATTCACTAATAAAACCATAATATCTTGGCTTTGTTTAATTTGATATTTTGAATTAATTGCTGCTGTATTCTCTTTTTGCTTGGAGTCTACAGGGACCATGTTATTCAGTTCTTTTTGTGCCCTTTTCAATTGCCACTAATAACAGACTAAATTAAAATTTGACTGGGAGAAATTTGGTAGGCTTTCTAGAATCTTTATATCGAAAAGAAACGTCAATGTTGGGTTCTTATATGTTCAAGTCAATATATCAAGCAGGGCAAAGCATATATAATTTAAAGTACAATGGAAGTGGGATATAACCATATTTGTATTCAGATGAAAAGGCAGCAACAATTTCTCTCTATTCCACTTCAACCAGGCGACTGGTTGACGGCGTTCAGTTTATATTGTTGACTGAGGGCATACCCAGAGGATCTGGTTACAAGCGCCCAACTATTTTCTGCCTCTTACGACCACGAGTGATGATCGTTATTCATTATTAATGAACTTAGCGCCCAATTTCAAGTTAACATGGTTTAGAATGTTTAACAAGAAAGCACCTTAATATCAGTGTGTTAATGAGTTTTGTTAAATATTCTGTTTTGATTGATTTGGTAAACTAAACTCCCCCTAGTTAAGAGATTTATCTCAAGATACCTAGCTCCTAGGAAGAGCATTATCTCTTATTATTTTCAATTAAAGGGTTCCCTTTGAATATAGAGTGTGTTCTTTACTGTTCTTTTTGGTCTCAGCCTCTGGTGATTGGTAATCACCTACTGGGGTTTTTCATTGATCTCCAGTATGCTGGGGTGTGGGCACTCTCTGATGTGGGAAACATCTCTTTTCCCTCACCCAATCACACATTCTACAAAATGGGTTCTTCTCTATGGTCTCATAATTAGTATATCAAGTTTTCACCGGGCTAAGTCTCTCAGTTCATCAATCTCTATCCACTAACTCTAATCTGGTTCCTATTAGTTTTAGTAGTTCACACTTGTCATTGCTGATCATTGATTAACATTGAGTTGGCCGTTTACATGCCCGGGAATGTAGATTGATATATTGATCTTATGTTTGAATCTACCCAGTCTTCACCTTTGAGGCAAGAGCTTTTTGTTCTTGCTCAGTTCAGGACCTGAAGAAGCATTACTACAAACCTATTGTATTAGAGTCAGCATTTTCTATTACCTATTACACATCCCACCCATTTGGAAAGTCTCTTTTTGTTGTGGTTAATAGGGTTAAGTATTCTGAGCTGGTTCAATAACTCTAGTTAAAAACGGGCTGGGATACCAAAAACTTTGCAACTGCCCAGCTATAGAAGATAACCATCATCCCTGCCCTTATCTCTCCTCAGTTCTCTCATAGAACAGTTCGAGCAACCTGTTTAAATCAATATTTGTCTTTATTCTAATAATTGTTGCTTTCGCAATTCACCAAATCGCCTGTTAACGGCGCGATCATCTTCAGCTATTAGTGATAAACTGTTACATATTCAGAGTGATTACAAGTAAGTGGAATTTCCATAAAGTTACAATAAACTTTCTTACAGAGTATTTTTCTTCGGATACTATTAATTTCATTAATTAAAAAAAAAAAAAATATGGATCTTTGTCTAAACCTTTTTTTTTTTCAAAGAGTTGCAGGCTTCAAATCCCAGTAAGAGACTACATGCTTTTGATACCATTTGTGTATTCTAGCTAGCAAGTGGAGATCTTTCATAAACCTGAAATGAAAAATATCATGCTTCATTCTCCAAAAATACATTGAAGAATCACTCAACAACCAGTGTTGCCAACTCTCAAAATTTATCCCTCAAACGCAATCAAAGAACCCCAAACTCCTAACAATTTGTGTTATAAAATAATATTAATATTATTGTTTCTCTCATATTAGAAACCATTCTTGGTATATCAAGAGAATTGGAGAGTTTTTTTTCTTTTTACAAATATTTTTGTTGGTTGTAGTTTGATGTTATGTGATTGGAGATGGTTTTTGCTTATATGCACATAGTTTATTACAATTCTTTGATTGTGTCATTATCTTCAGTAAGTTTAATATATAGGGTTCAAAGCCAGACCTATTCATTGATTGGGTTAATACAGTTCTGCTATTTACCTTTCTTTGCTTGTTGTTATTAAAAAAAAATATAATGTTTAAGTTTAAATCCCTGAAAAAACTAAAATACCATGCTTTCTCAAAAATCTCATCCCACCTGTTTGGGGGGAAAACTCCTAAGAATTGGCAACTCCATGAACGTCCAGGATCAGAACATTCCCCATGGGTTCCAAATCCGTTGATCGCAGTCAAACTGGAATGTTCTTGGTGTCCCCTCTCTTGTTGTTGAGAGTAGAGGTCAAACATACAGCTACTAAGTCTGGCCTCTGCTTTCATCTTTTTTCAAACTCTCATGCAAAAATTGGTTTGCTAACTCACGTTATGTATCAGACTCATTTACAACTACAAAGTTCAGCTTTCAGAATGTTTATATCATGTTGTTTGCCTCAATGATGATTTTCAAACCAATTCACCTGTTTTTAATCAATTTTTAATCATCATTTTCAGGTCACAACAACTATTTGTTCGTATAAAATCAGCTAAATATATCTGTAATAATGTTATTTACATTCTTACACATTCTCATAAAAGAAGAACATACAAGTTCATTGGGATCACTTGTTTAATTGTCTTTCATTCAATACTGAAAGAAGGTTTTCCATGCTAATCATACCTACTTTGGAATTACATGCTTCAGCGTGATCAGCGTACAGGTTATGGCTAGAGTTAAAAAATCTTAATCTTTATCTCTTTTCAGTAACGTCTTTCATTAATTTAGGTTAATAATACCTAAAATCCCAGAGTGGAGGTTACAATCTGCCAGTTCAACTCCAGATCTTCAATAAACCGGCTGCACATACAAACTCATAAAGATTTTCTATTAAACAATCAGCATATATTATATTGTATTATAAAAACAGGTTTACTCTCACTATTCTCTTGAAGAGTTAAATACCCCAGAAAGGTCATTTGTGGTAGAGCAGATCATAATCTATTTTTAGCTGGAGTCTAAATAAAAAAGATAACAACATTAAATTCCTCAAATTATCGTAGTGTTAAAAAGCCACAAGTCAAGGTGATTTCATGGGTTTCAAGTGATCTTTAGTAAATTAATTAATAAGTTTATTTTGCTAGTTCCTAAAATATCAGCGAAAAAAAGCCTATTTTTACCTCAGGTCATCACGCAGCTTTTTGGTGAATAAAAGATGAAGCAACAGACTAAAAGTCAGTGTATAACACTAATTTTCTCTGGAAGGATGTTGGGAGATGGAATTCTATTGACAAAGGAAAAAATCTTCAGTATGTTTTATTAATAATTTACATAACATAAGGTATTGAGCTGCCCAGTTGACTGCATGGATTCTAAATGACTTTTCGTTCTCCAATATATTGTCAGTGAGTTATATATATTAGGTTACAAAGCTTAATTAAGCATAGTTATCTTGATAACAACAATCCCCCTATTTAGTTCACTAGAGTGTCAGAATATTCAATAAAAATGGGTTAATATACTTGTAATTCTTAGTATGAAAGAGCTAATTTTAAAAATACAATTCAAATATCCTATCTAAGAAAATACAATGCATTTTAGCAGAATTAATATTAAACATATGGTTTAAATAAATAACAAGATTTAAACAAATACTATTATATCACAAAATTAACTCTTGCTTGTGACAAAACCATACAATATGTTTACCTTTTACTACGTTTTTCAATTCAGCTGAGATGCAGAAGGTGAGGTGGATTTTGGTCTATGTCTTTGAGCACCAGTCATAGAGCAGTAAAGAACACTGGTTTTATTACAACTCTTACAAATTTTATTTATAAATTAACGCTAAATATCACCTGAAATATATTTAGCACAACCTGAATTTAAATGTATGATCCACAAATGAAACAAACTATGGGTTTTTCTTTCTTTTTAATACTTTTGATGTACCTATTTTAAAAAACAAAATTTTACCTCGTTTTAAGCAATCCCATTGGCAAGCCCCTGTAAATATTTGTTTATTAAGTGTGCATGGGTCTTAGTTTTCAACTATGAGGAGGTGGGGGGTGAGAAGAACTACTGTCTGTACAAAAAAATTATCAAATCAGATATTGTTTGAGTCAGGTGGCTTTTTACCTGTAAAAGTACGAAAATCCAAAAGTGACCTCAGTTATTAGGTAAGGTTGAGAGCTAAACAGAAAGTTGGTTCTACCATACCTACTGGTTACTTTAATTATTATTTGGGACATAGTTCTTCCTATCTCCCTCACCGGGTTTCATCAAGTATCCTAGATCATAATTTTTAATAATTTTGGTTAATCAATTCTATCATGCCACACAATAATTTAATATTGTCGGTACAAATAACATTCAAATAGTCACTACTCGGATCTCAATTGCTAGTTATGTGAATTTTATATGAGGATTGAAAGAGTTGCTAAGCCTATAGATAAAGACATTAATTAAAGAAGATTAATTAAGAATGCTTGATAAATCATAGTTTTATTTTTTTTTAATATTGGAGGTAATCATCATACGTTGGCTCTCGTTTGCAGATCATCAGGTCAGAAAATCAGCTGGCTGCAGATCATGCCTACTCTATGACATATTCTCATTCCTCCACTATGTTCCTGTTATTCTCACCAAAACATGAAAAGAAATCTAAATGCAAAAATTTGTATAAATAGGAGGTTTTTAAAAAAGTATTTAATAAGAGTAATGTTTTCTATGATATAATAGTGTTAACAGCTACAATCTCATTTATCTGGTTGTAACTAATAAAGCCACCAACATACAAAAGCTAAAGCTACATTTACATAATTATGTTTTGTGCTTGTAGAATTCTTCAGATCTATCTTGAAATAAAGATGAATTACATCACGTCGGACCTAGTTCATTTAGAGTTTTATCGCTTGGACGAGAGGCTAAAGCAAAAAAATAAATGTTTTTTACAATGTGCAAAAAATTGAAAAAAAAATAGAAAAATTTGCAATTATTGACTGTTGTTTTCATTTTACTTTATTAACATAAATTCAAATCATCAGCGATTTTTACTAATTAACTATATAAATATAAAGGATATTCTTATTTCCAAAATGCTAAAAATTTATACAGACATAAAAATATCAGTTCTCAAATTTCGCTAAACAATCAAACAAAAACTAAAACAACTCAAAACACATGGGTCAGTTAATTGTTTTCGAAATATGGCCTTTAAAGTTTAAAATTTGAAGCCAACGCCACTTCGTCACTCATTGAGTCGAAGGATAAACGTTTTGCGAGATTTTACATGTCTAACACTTTTTAAAAGAGAATAAACAACTCTTTACATTTATTCCATAATTAAATATTACTACACACAAAATTAAACAATATCCATTTTAAGAACACAAATTATTTTACTCAAACAACACTTTTATTTACTTGAAGAATGGAATGTCTCTAATTATAAAGAAAGAAACAGCTGTGAACTGTGGTATGTGATACGTTTACTTCGCGGCCTAATGACCTCGTACTAGTTTCAGGATTTTCTTTCGAGATTTCCAAAATTCTTTTCCCTTGTTCCACAGTTACATATGTACCTCCCAGGATTTCTTGGTTGCACACATCCCGTTTCAAGAACTCTTTGGTACCGTTGTGAAATCTTTTAAGGTAAATTTGAGCTGCTAGATCAGTCTTTCTCAAAGTGGGCGATAACGCCCCACTTGGAAGCGCTGGAGGCCCTAGAGGAGGCGGTAAAGGAGGACCCAGAAAAAATTGGGGGCGCTGATGTGATTTAAGGGGCAGATGGGTGATTTGTAACTTCAAGCTACTTCATTTTAAATTACTGAAATTAAAATCCTTATACTACACAACATCTATTTGTCAGTTCATATTTGTATCTTTATTGTATAAGTGTAAACTTACGTCTGTAAACATTTAATATTAATTTGTTCACAACGCTATTTATATCTTAAGATGTTTAGCGTATGGTATCAAACACTGAAAAAATATTTGTGTTGCAGGTAAGGTCACCACCTCCGAAGACACATATTAAAAATAGTGTTGCGTGCAGCTAGTGCCTTGAACGCGGTATTTTTTATGCACTAATCTAGCAAAAATAAAGAAAAAATGAAATTAAAATTAAGGTTTAATTATAATTCACGTTTGGCGCGAACAAATATTGGCCCGATTTATTTGTGCAATCCTGTATTTTAGTCCGTCAACGTTCGTCGGTCCGTGTTTGCGGAGTACAGGTGCCCAAATACACAGTTGCGGCTCGCTACCGGCCAGCGACGACGTGACCTAGAGGTGTGTCATTCATGATCGATTCGTTCAAAAACGAACGAATCAGTGCACTAATTCAAATAAATTAATTCCCTGTTTTCAAGCTGATTCAAGAATCTTTTGAGCCATTTGCTCGATCGCTCTGTGATGGCGACCTAAGTTTACGGATGATTGGATGATTCGTTTCGTTCATAGATCACTAAGTCAGAATCGGACCCGATCTCGAAGATTCTGGTAATTTCGGTATTTTTGACGGCAAAACGGTCGTTTTCGTGCTACGACCTGTAGTGGCGAGCAGTCGCCTCAGCATATTTCGATTTTGCTCGCTGCCAAAGTGTAATGGGCAAACAATTGAAACGTATTGTCAGTTCGAGTTAGTTTTGGCTATATATCTATTTGACAATTAAAAGAACTTTTTATTTGTTTTAACTGTTCTTTTAAACAAATACTTAATTTGGAGGTACATTTTTAGGTTTAATCAATTATAGTTTTGGAAAGTTTTATTCCAAATATCTTTTTTAAAATAATAATTATACCAAAATGAAATAAATGTAAATCATTTCTTTATTTAACATAACTATCACATTTTGTGAAAAAATTTAAACCGCCAGTCCGACCGGCATCATATCCTGATGAATCGGTTGCAAACTAATCTTTTCAAAGTGAATCGAATCAATGAATCAAGTTCATTAAAGATTCGAACTTCCGACCTCTGAACATGACGGTCCGCCACATGCACGCATCGCACTCGCTCGCCCTTCCGCCCTCCACACCGATACCGCGATGCTGGTGAATTATTATTGCCAAATGTTGATTATTGTTAATTTTACTGAATAAAGTCTGTCAATATGTGTAAAGTTGCGGCTCCAGGCAGAGACTAATATGTTATTGAGATTTTTAAAGAATTAAAAAAATGGGGGCCTTTACAAAATAGCTTGATTTTCAAAGTGGGCGTTAGACTGACCAGTTTTGAGAACCTCTGTGCTAGATTAACATTATGGTTTGCTTCGGCGTAAAATTATTAACATATCAACATATTCCCAGTTGAAAACAGTATTTGAACTTCATAGCTACGAAATAAAGACGGACAAAAATACCGCAGCGACTAGACATAACACAAAGTGACTACTAATTTAACGAACTGCAGCGCTGTTGCCGTGTTTTATTAAATGGTTGCTCAAGAAAAATATTATTATTATTAATATTATTTTAATTTGTAGACTGACAAGATTTAACACTTAGTTTTTTATTAGGCAATGATCCTGAATGAGCATTCGTTTAGAAGTTGCTGAATTGTTAAGCGTTAAAATATTACCTTAAGTTTATAACTGTGTCAGATTTTAATCATATCAGGAACTTTTTGACTTGTTTTGAGCTCCTCTTCTTATTAAAAATCATTAAGAATCATACTTTTTACACCCTGTATAAATAGATATCTTTATATATACTCCTAACTTACTGATTCGAAATATAGTTTTACAAAAGCCAGTATTTGTGAAATCATTAATGGATGGAATGGATCATTTAAATGGCAGTAGATCAACATTGTGAGGATAAACAAATTTTTTAAATTATTGTTTTAATGGTTTTAGATTATCTGAATGAACTAACTATCTGAGTCATTAACAAATATGTAGAATGAAAGTACATACAGTATTTTTACATGCACTGCTTAGTTTCTATAGATACTTAAATATATATATATATATATATATATATATATATATATATATATATATATATATATATATATATATATATATATATATATATATATATATATATATATATATATATATATATATATATATATATATATATATATATATATATATATATATATATATATATATATATACAGGTGTTAGCAATGGTATGTCATAATTTGAAGGAAGCATTCCTGGATCACAAATTTTAAATCGAAAGTTCATATATTGGGCCCTAAAATGCTTAGTTATTAAGATACAGGTATTAAAGTTTATTTATTTTCACTTTTTTAATACATTTTTCAAAGATAGTTTGAGATATTAGCAGAACTAGATTTGCACAGGATATTATGGCATAAAAACACACTTTTCAGATGTTCCATTTAATTTTTTGCAACCAGTGGCGTAGCTATGACAATTTCGAAAACAATTTTACAAAAAATACTACGCCATTGACTTGGGAAAAATTATGGTTTCTCATATTATCAATCATTACAAACAAAAAATCCCTCTTTCATTTTGCCATGCAAAACTTACGTTGGAGAAATCATTAGTAAAAAATATGTATGTACCCAAATTGCATCTTGAAAAATTATTGGAAATAAATCAAGTTAAGCTTTGCTCGTTGCCAGCGATTGTTGTTTTGTTGTTGTAAACATTATGACACTAACGTTAATTATCATTCTTGACAGTTTATTATTTATTCTATTAGTCTTAAAACGTTTTGCTAGTTAAAAAAAATTGTTTATTAATTATTATTATTCTAATTTGGAAATGACACAAATGCATTTTCTTTGTGAGTCAAGCAATAATGGTAAATCTACCCAGGAGGCGCAGCGTTTGTATCAAAGAAGGTATCCTAATCGCGCTCTCCCAGATAGACGAACATTTATAAACATTCATCGTCGTCTGACTGAATCTGGCAGTTTTAAAGCTAATATTTCGAGGAAGGCCCCGTACAGTTAGAACACCGGCAGTGGAGGAGGGCTGTCCTGCATCAGATCGAGGATCAACCACAAATTGCCGCAAAAAAATGGTATAGCATTAAACATCTGCTACAGAATATTACTGGAGATTTAAGAGATTCTTTGTTATATCCTTTTCACATACAAAGGGTTCAGGCATTGCTTCCTAGAAGTTATGAACCACGTACGCAATTTTGTAGATGGTATCTAAAAAGTAACAGAAAATCCTCATTTTGATGCCAATATTGTTTACGGACGAATCAAATTTTTCAAGAAATGCAATAACCAATTTCCATAACAATCATTACTGGGCCCAGGAAAACCCTCGTACGATTACGAGACACATTTTCAGGAACAATTTCACTGAACGTTTGGATCCGGTATCGTATCCGACCATTTAATTGGACCATTTTTTTTAGGACGCCTTAACGGACAGGATTATTGTAATTTTCTCAAAATGATTTGCCTTTGCTTCTTGAAAATGTTCCTCTTCAGTTACGGCAACAACTTTGGTTTATTATGATAGCGCTCCGCCCACTTTAGCATATTGGCTCGTGAGCATTTAAATAGAGCCTACCAAAATCATTGGATAGGCCGTGAGGACCACAATTTTTGGCCACCTAAGATCGCCTGACCTGAACAGCCTAGATTTTTATTTGTGGGGACACTAAAAACATTGATTCTCTTACACCAATTGTGACATTAGAAGAACTCAAATAGAATTTTTGACGGATGTGAAACTATCGAAACACGCATGGAATTTTGAAAGGGTTCGTAATTCAATGAGAGAAGAAGTAAGAAACCACCACATAGAGGCGAGAGGGTGGTCATTTCCAACATTTTTGTAAATTATGTATGTATTGTATTTAATTATTGTTATTTGTTCACTAGTTTGTAAGAAAATAGCTTAAAATATCAAAAAATAAATTTGAAAAATGTATTTAAAATCGAAAATAAAAATTTAAAACCAATAAAAATAAAATTAACATGTCCCGGTCTTTAAAAAAAAAACAAAATGGACCAAAAAGAAAAGATTTTTTCAAAAAATTTTTAAAATTTTTGAATTTTTAAAAAATTTTTTTAAAAAAATTTTAAAATAAATTTTTAAAAAAAAGGGGTTTTTTTTATAAAGGAAAAAATAAAATCAAACCCCAAAGCAAACAGGTTTTTTTTTGGGTTTTAAAAAGTAAATAATTTAAAAAAAAATTTGCTCCAAAAAATTTTTTTTTTATGCCCAAATTCCTTTAAAAATTAATTTAAATTTGGGAAAAATTTTAAAAAATTAACATTTTTGCAAGTACGCATGTTACTACTTTTACTTGAATAATACCTTTACATTACTAAACATTAATTTAAAAAAATATACAATGAAAAAAATGGAAAATGTAAAAACAATTAAATGTAAAATGCGTACTTGCAAAAATGTTTTTTTTTTATTTTGCGTAAATTTAAATTTTCTTTAGTAAGTTTAAAATCAAGATTAGAAATAAATTTGGAGCAAGTTTTTTATTTAGCATTTCACGTTAAAAGGCCAAAAAACGACTTTTTACTCTTGTTTGATTTTATGTTTCTGCATTTTTGAGACGCCCTGTATAATTACAATCTATTTTGTCATTGTAGTTCATATTTTTTTGACAAGCAGAATTTTTTATTGAATACTTTTTTTCGTATCTTTCAATTTTTGGTCCATTTGTCCTCTTGTTAACCGCATCCGTGGACATACTGTATACTTAAAATGCCAAAACACAAAAGGACAAAATTCTGGAACATCCAAATTGCTAATATTGTTTTGAATAATACAAGTATTAAATATGTTTTATTTTTACAAATATTTATTACTAAAAGCAGTAATAACTGAGGGAATATGGACTATTTGTATTTTGGCGTTTCAGTTATTAATTCTCACCTTTTTTCTAATTTACGTCGCAAATAAATATATGAATTAAATTAATTATGTTGTGAGTAAAAATTAATATGAAATAATTTTTATAAAAACGAACCAATAAATAAAAAGTATCCCACTAAGAATATGTTAATTTGATGTCGCATCTCCTTTTTTTTATTTAAAAGATTTTTAAAAGTGATTTTTAGTATTCTATAGAAAAAAATACACAAATGTCCCTATTTAGTCCTCGAAGGATGACAGTGAATAAGATTGCAACGCGCTTTCAGCTAAATAGTCATTATCAAAACTATTTGTCAAAAATAAACTCTTTTAGCACGTCTAATCAAAAGTTACATTAAAAGAGTTATTTATAATATAAGTGCTAAAAGTGACATTTTATTTTGTGAGAACGGAAATTTGGAACACGACGACGAAGTCGAAGTGGTCCATGCCTTAAAACAAAATAAAGTCACTTTTAGTACGTATATCATACAATATTTTTTCTAAAAACACCATTAAAAGCCCAAATCAATGGTTTTTTTTATCGTTAACACCACTATTATTTTTTTGAAAATCTAATATCATCTAATTTATCTAGGAAATAAGTTGCTAAGGTAAAAAACATCGAATTTGTTGATTTGTCTTTGTTGACAAGTAACGTCAAATAATCGCGAATTCTTGTTGATGGAAATTGATCAAGAAAATAAATTTCTTTCGGTGGAAATCGAAGAAGTTGCCAATAAAGCTACTTTTAAATTATTGCCTAGTAAGTCAAAGCAATACGAATTTACATACGATCGTTTCTTAAAATGGTGTGATCAGAAAAATGTTAGTGGCAAGAATTCCAGTGAAAAAGTGCTCCTTGCGTACTTTGAAGAAAATTCCAAAATATGGAAATCGTCTACGCTCTGGTCAAATTACTCCATGTTAAAGGCGATGATAAACATAAAAAATCAGAACATAAGCAGATATTACAAGCTAGTTGCCGTTCAAGCGAAAGGGTGAAGGATATCGACGGAAAAAGTCTAAAATATTGATAAGAGAACAAATCGACTAATTTTTCGTAGAAGCCCCGAATAAAATATACTTATCTTACGCAAAAAGTTGCCGCAATTTTTGGTGTATTTGGGGCCTGTCGTCGAGAAGAACTGTGTAATTTTGACATTAAATAACATCAAAAATTTGGGAACTTTACTAATTGTGCACATACCAGACACAAAAACTAATGTGCAACAAACCTTTGTAATTAGTGGTACCTTGTATATGAACTATTGTAAAAAGTACATAGCCCTTCATCCAGTAAATAATAATCATTCAAGAGTTTTTATAAGATGCCTAAAGAATAAATGTTCCTAACTCTAGTTGAAATCAACACATTTGGTAAAATGCCTGCTAAATTTCTTTTGCCTGATTATCATCTTTACACTGGACATTGCTTCCGACGTTCCTAAGCTAGTTTGTTGGACTGTTCTGTTGCTGATCAAGTTTTGTCTAAAACTTTGGTGGATGCAATTGCTTCCTGCCCGGATACATATCTTACCAAAGTAAATTGTGTAACAACCACCAATAAGATTGGCCATGACGTTTCTTATTCTAGTTGTTTTTTCAGTAATTGTACTTTTAATTGAATAACTAATTTATTTTGATCTAAGTATTATGTTTCTGTAATTACTTATCTGTGTTAAAAGTAATTATTTTAACACCAGTGTTATATAATGACATTTAAGACACTGACGGCATGCATTAAAAATCAAACTTTTACTGACGTTTGTAGAAAACTCAATTATAGGACTAGCAAAGAATCAGTCTGGAAAAGTGGAAATTATATTGTTAAGTTATTTCTTGTCAGAGAGGCGACTATAATATCGTTTAAGATATGCTCTATATTTTTCTTATTAATAATATTTTTATGAAAAAATTCATTTCCAAAAATAATAATCGATAAAATCGGTCAAATAAATATTAATCAAGTTTATTCAAATATTCACATTTTACTGCTAATTAAAAAATATATTGAAACCTAACTCACCTGTTTTAATTCCAAACTGACACCTTCCACGTTAAGATTTGACATATTAGTTAATCTCATTCTTACTTCGACGTGTTCCCCTGGTAAAGTTTTTTTAGCCAGCTCTATGTCCATTGTAATTGGCCCTTGAGCGCAACACCAGCAACATACTGTTTTGTCGTCGGAATAAGATGTTGGTTGCTTAAAGTAAAATATATATTTATTTTTTTTTTGTTAGTCTATTAACCAAGAAAATACGACTTTTATTTCCCCTTTTTATTTGGTTATAGAATATCTTTTTCTGAAAAAAAAAATAAAAAACCTGCGTGATCTTTTTTCACTCCTTTTAAAAATTTTTTGTAAAAAATTTTTTTTAAAGTATATTTTAAAAAAAATAAAAATTAAACATTTAAATTTAAAAAGGTATTTAAAAAATTGCCCAAATTTTTTAAGAAAAAAAAATTAAAACCTAAAACCAAAATACCTTATCTTAAAAATACATTTCTTTAAATCAGCAGTTTTTTTAAATATTTTAGGGTTTTTTTTTATTTTTTTTTTTGGGAACTTTTTTTTTTTTGGCATAGTTAATAAATAATCTAAAAATTGATGAAATTTTGTAAATTCAAAAAATTATATATTTTTCAAATTGAATGAAATACACCACAGGCTTATTTTAAAAATTGCGTAGGAAAAAGTTGTGGGCAAAAACCTAAAAAAAATATTAAAATTAAAATTTAAAAAATAATATTAATTTTTTTTTTTTCATTTTTTTTGAAAAAAAAAGGTTTAACCTCAAAATATGCCCTTCGATAGAAAATTTTTTCCCCCATTTTTCGCTAAAAACCAAAACAAATAAAATTTTATATTTCCCCTTTTTTAAATATTTCCCAAAATTTCCCGATCTTTTTTTTCCCTTTCTCCTCATAATCACTTAATTATAACTTTCTTATTAATATTTATTGTTTCAATAAGTTATTGTAATATCTTTATGTATTAAATTTGTAAAGTTACAAAGAAATAATTAATAAAAAATTACATGATTCGTGTGTCAGTATTGAAATGTATGTTTATAAACAGCTCGTACTCACGTACAAAACTAACGAGAGAGGCGCCACTAGTGTTTACGCAGGTTCTCTTAAATTGTAAAAAAAAGTCTGGAATATTGCTAATATCTTCCAAGCCGGCGACGAAAATTTAGCTGGCAACACAATTTAAAAAAAACGCCCGATAAATGTAATTTCACTTTCCAAAGTATACAGGGAAACCAAAGTAGTATCAACTTAGGTTTTTTTAAAAGGAAACCCCTGTATATTTTATGTATTCGAATAGATCTTTTTTAAGCCAATTTCAACGGTATACAGTTTTATTTGTTTATCTGTCAAACTGATCCCTTGATTTAAATTTTTTTTAATAATATAATTTTACAAAGCACTTGAGAGCTAATTTTAAATAGGAACATAAAAACAAGTAAATTAAAGTAGATTTTCAACTTTAACGGTTTATTTCTTTAAAAAGACAAGTTTTAAACGACCAAAAACATTCAAAAATAAATTTTACAAACGGAACACGTCTTTTAGTAAAATGGGTTACACTACTTTATCAATGTTCCAAAAATTTTCCCCGCATTTAGCTAGACAATATCAAGCCTGTCCCTAAATTCTCGTAACAGGTTATCAAAAATATTCCCAAAGAATCTCGCATTTGATTTCTAATTTTATTTTAAAAAAGATCAATGTTTTCCGGCCTATCTTTATAAACTTTATTTTTAAATCCCCCCCCAAATAAAAAGGTCCAAAGGATTTAAATCCGGAGACCTGGCAGGCCATTCAATAGCGCCCCTTCTCCCTATCCACCGATTTGGAAATTCTCGGTTCAGATGACGCACTACCAAAATGTGCGGGAGCACCATCTTGTGAACAAATGTCTCTTCTATTGGATATAGTTTAACTGTGGAATGACATGTTCCCCAATAATTCAAATAAAGTTCTGATAGATTTCCGCAATAAAAAATGTCCCAAAATTTGACCTATGATACCTGCCAGACATTCACTTTTTTTGGTCTTTGCGTGTTGCTGGCCATCCATCAAAGGGGTTGACTGCAGAAATATCTACAGTTATGTCTGTTGACAATACCATGAAGCATAAACGTAGCTTCATCGAAAAAGAATATTTTGAGAAAAAAATTTTCTCCCGCATGCACCTCTCCATCATAATTTCGCAGAACTCTGCACGTCTATCGAATCATCCTCTGTAGTTCTGAACCAAATGAATCAAACGGACGAATTTTTTCACTTCAAAAAATTTTGACGATTTTGGGAAGTAACATTGATTATCCATATTGGCAAAGCAAATTAGTGGAATTTCTTCCTTTTTTAAAAAAATTTCCCGTTTTTAAAATAAATCCTGGTTTTTTTTTCCGTATCCCACCAGTAGCTGTTTTCGGTCGGCCTGATTTGGGTCTGTGATTTACTTCCCGTTTCCCTTAATTTCTTAAGCAATTTATTTACAAACGATTGAGTAATTGCGGGTCGAATCGGATAAATATGATTAATATCTTCTTGCGGTCTTTGCGATCACCGTATCCAATCATCATAATTCTCAATTTTCTCTTTCAGTTAAAGCCATCGTTCTACTAATTAAAATATTTTCTGTTGTAATTAGAAATTTGACACAAAAAAGTCATTTAAGTCAACCCGACATTAACAGATAAGTACCTGTATAGGCCGGAAAACATTGATCAGTTAAAAATCAAAATTAGGAAATCAAATGCGTGATCAGATTGACGAGTAAACACATAAAACTGTATACCACAGAGTGGCTTGAAAGATCTATTCCCGAATACATAAAAATGATAGAGGTTTCCATTTTAAAAACCTAAGTTGATACTACTTTTGGCTTTTCCTGTATACTTTGGAAAGTGAAATTACATTTATCTGACGCCTTTTTAAAATTGTGTTGCCAGCTAAATTTTCGTCGAAAAATTAAGAGCGGCTTGGAAGATATTTGCAATATTCCAGACTTTTTTGACACCCTGTATATTTTGATATAATATTATATGATTTCAATAACCCCAACAACTTTTACAAGTTATATAAACAAATAAGATTTTAGGTTGCTTTTCAAAGGTTCCTTTTTCATATTTCTAGCTATTCTATGTTTCTATAAATAAGAATTTTTTAATTTATTTTCTTTATCAAGTACTTTATGGTAAAATTTTGTCAAATTATTTTAATGTATCTGGTTTTTCCAAACAATTTTAATTTGTAATCAGTAATTAATACTATGGTACTAAAATTGTACAACTTTGATTCTTTTAAATCCAACAAAATTGCCGTAATCCCAGAATCAGATTCTCTTTAGGGTTCGAAGGCTGGAATCGATTACCTTTTAAAAATAGGATCCGTAATCCGGATTCGTTATATGTATTATTTTAAAATAATCCGAAATCGATTCCTTTTTGGAAAGATACAATTTCAAAAGAAATGGATTTCCTGTATTTTTAGTTTAAGACAAATCGATTAAAAAATTCCAAAATCTGCCATTTTAAATCCGCCATTTGAAATTTCCAAATTATGGCCTAAGATACCCTATAAACAGCGTTTGTCGATTTTCTAAAGGTACTGTGATGGCCCACTAATGTCAGCGTCTTTTAATTGACTGTGTCTATCACCATTCGTTGGCCCGATATTAATCCTCAGTTAATGGATCGACAGAAAAAAGACATAATGATATATCCACAGTGGCCTATTAATTTAACTGAGTTACAAATCCAACGTTATTAATTAAGCATTGGCCCTGCAATTATTGTTCTACTTAGCGTACGTTAGATCGTGTTTGTTCTCTTTTTTGGCCCTTTGCTAACCACCAACAACTAAAAATGAAGCGTGCCACCATAACCTAACTTTTCAGAAGGCAGTGATTTGTGATCAGTTAGGGATGACATGATGGGAAAGTTTGTACCGTTTTTGGCAGTATTCTGTGTTGTTTGGTGTTTTGACAAGTAAGTATATTATGGTGATATTTTATAGTTTAATCTTTGTTTTATTATATTTCCAGTGTGTGGCTGTTATGTTAACTCGGACTTTGTTTGTATTTTTGTAGTTAGCTATCTTATGATATTTTAAATTCATCTGCCAAACCACATTGTTTTAAGTGCCTCGTTTGTCTTGTTGTATCAGAGCAATATATAGTTTTTAATGTATTCATTTTTTTAATAAAAATCAAAATTTTTATATTTTTTTATTTCATTTGGTTTTCCTGTGGTGTTCCAACTATAAGCCTAAATGAAACACGGTAAATATAGAGATTACTATTTAGCTAATATCCCAATGCTTTTCCAACAGTGACCCTAAATGAAACATCGGTAAATACATGATTAATGTATGTTAACACCCCAATGGTTTTTAACAGTGGGTCTCCATAAATATATCGCGAGGCCAATGTAGTAGTGGCAAACTGACTGATAAGTGTCGATGGACCGGTGTGCCAAACGCAATAAGGGCCGATATTGGCACCAACATATATTAATGTAAATGGGCAGTTTCAGACAATTATTGAAAAATATCTTGAAACAATAAGCTTTCATTATTCAATGTTTATAGGGTAATTAATTCTTAATTTTGACATAGCACCCTTAAAACTCTTATATCCTGAATCTGAAGCAAATGGGATTATAAATGCCAAAATCTGCCATCTTGAATCTTCCATTTTAAATTTCCAAATTTTTACCTAAGATTCTTAATCAGCATCACATTGGTTTTCGGAAATAAAGATAAATATTTTTAAAACATCTGCTTATTAAAATCTCTAAATAAAGAAACAAATCTAGCATTTAATTTTTAATCCAAATATGTTTTTCGTAAGTGTGGTTTACATTTAGTTGCATTTGATCTTAAAAGTTTTGATTGCTCAATTTTCATAATTTTTTGAGAGACTTTTAAATTGGGACATTTTATTATTACTATTCAGGGTGTCTTACAAAAATGAATTTGATATTTTAATACATTTTTATATTCCGCAAGCATAGAAATTACACTGTCTAACAGAAAAATCATCCATATAAAAAAATCGTGTGATTTGTAATATTTGGACTTATACTATCTTGATAACCTCAAATGAACTTATTGGCCTCAGATTTCTCCGGAAGGGTCTATTAGAGGGGTAATAAATGGGCGACCAATTGTAGGTGGTGGTGGATCTATGCTTGAAATATCCCTTTAGTCGTTATTTTATAATCATTTAGTAAACATCCATGTTGATTTTTCGATTAGATGAATAAAGTATGAAAAAATATTGACGCGAATTTGTTAATTAATAAAGCTGATAAATTCTGTTATATTTGTGGCGAAGTTACACGCGAAGGCGTACCAAAACCGATATCTTCACTAGTAAAAGGCTTATGAACTGTACTTTGGATGTAAAGTTGGCGATCAAGATAAGTCCTGGGCCCCAAAAGTGTGTTACGGTTCGTGTTCGAGAACATTGACGGGATGGCTAAAAGGTACGCATAAATCTATGCCATTTGCAGTTCAATGGTTTGGAGGGGAACCTCGTAATCACGTAGATGATTGTTATTTACGCATGACGAATATCAAAGGAATTACTAGCAAAACTAAGCGTAGCATTCCAGTATCCCAATGTTCCGTCTGCAATGCGACCAGTACTTATGACAATTCATTACCCATTCCCCAACCACCTGAGAGTTACGCTTGATTCCGGAATCAGACTCTCGAAGTACTTCGCCAGAAGCCGGACCAACTACATCCTAGTTCCATTGATTTGCCCACGATACACCTCATTTAATCACTCAAGGTGAATTGAATGACCTTGTTCATGACTTGGACCTCCAGCCAGCGGAACTCGGATCTGCCTGCAGCAGTGGACCTCTTGGAAAAAGGAGTTAAGGTGTCCATCTACAGAAAAAAGGAATCTACTCACAAATTTTTGCAGCGGACGGTGATTTAGTATTTGCCATGATATTCCTGGCCTAATGGTCAGGCAGACACCATATACGCCCGATAAATGGAGACTATTCATAGATTCGTCTAAAACAAGTCAAAGCTGTTTACTTTATAATGGAAATGAACATCCATCCGTTCCTATAGCTCATTCGGTAAATATGAAAAACATATGACAATCTGAAGATGATACTCAGATGTATAAAGTACGAAGATCACAAATGGAATATATGTGCAGATTTGAAAGTGGTAGCGTTATTGACAGGACTGCAGTCAGGATACACAAATACTGCTGCTTTTTGTGTGAGTGGGACAGCCGTGCAAGAATAAACGTATAAAATAAAGGTTTGGCCTCCACGTGAAAAAATAGAAGTTGGAGTTAAATTTGACCCGAGAACCGTTAGTTCAGAAAAGAAAAAATATATTTACCTCCACTTCACATAAAGTTAGGATTGATCAAAAATTTTGTAAAAGCACTGGATAAAAACGAAATGCTTTCAACTATTTAAAGAGAAATTTCCACGTATAAGTGAAGCCAAAATTAAAGAAGTTTTGTTGGTCCCCAAATTAGGCAACTCTTTAAAGTGCCAACTTCACGGACATTTTAAGTGACCATGAAAGACGGGCATGGAATGCATTTGAAAGTGTTTGCAAAAAATTTTCTTGGGAAACACCAAGTCAGAAAATTATCGTGAACTCGTGGAAGAACTGCTCACGGCCTATCATATTTTAAAATGCAACATGTCCCTAAAACTTCACTTTCTCCATTCCCATTTGGACTTTTTTCCTGAAAATCTAGGAGCTATATCGGACGAGCATGAAGACGATTTGCACCAAGACATCGCATCGATAAGAGAAAGATATACTGGAAAGTGGAGCGGAATATGTTAGCCGACTTAATACCTTGGACCCTAATACGAGACATCCATTCTTTCTTATAAAGGAAGAGTTCAAGGAAATGAATATTAAAATAAAATAACACTTGAAAATGTTTATACTGAACATAATTAACTGTTACTAAAATGTATCATACCTTTTATTTTTAAATTAATAAATCAGTATTAAAAGTGAGTTTTATTGAATTTTGCTTAACTATAAAACATGTGTCTCTCCCTCATTATTGAAGGCTGATATCGAAAATCTGAAGCCAGATCTGGATTCAACAGGCAAAATATATAAAATCCACATCATAATCATTCAGAGGCAAAAAAGTTTTAGAATGTTGGTCAGTGTTGATAAACAGTACTTGTAAAACTTCCTGTAAAATTACAATAAGAGGACCCAAGTTGCTTAAGGTTATCTCAAAAATTACATTTAAAAACCTTCAAGCATCGCAAGTTTTGGAATATACTTCAAAAAAATGTTCCATTTAAGGGTGGTTTCATGCTGATCTTAGAAATAACATATTCAAATTTTAAAAATATGCATCAAAAACTAATTTGGCTAAAAGTTACCGCACTTTAAAATGGAGCAAAAATTATATTTCGTGTCTTGAGCTTCGTGCTAAAATCTTTGACGCTGGATTTATCATCTGGATTATGTAGTATCATTCGTATTGTAGTTACCATTTGTAAGTACAAAAACTAAATATGATTCGGATTCGTGATCCGATAAATAAAAATCGATTCCCTGGATTCGATTCCTTTTTTCCTTAAAAAGGATTCGTGATTCGTACTGGTGATTCGATTCATTTGCGAGAATCCGGATATTACGTTATCTCATATATGCACACATTTTTAGAATACATATTCAAATTTGTCCAACTTTTATTTAAAAACTTAAGGGTTTTTGAAACTTAGTTGTTTTTATGCCCTTTTAAATTTAAATTTAAAAACCCCCCAAACAATTGTAAAATTGATCGGTTTTGCATTTGAACAAAACTTACTAAATCGTCTGGTCGAGCAATGAAATTTAAATCGACAGGTGAATTGACAACAACAAACATTTGATCTTCAATCCAAAAATTGGTCTATCTACGGTAGCTGTAAGTTTATATGAAATTGAACCTTTTTCACACTGTTTACGATGGGGGGATGTTTTGTTGAAGGTTAACCATAAATGGGTAGATATTTTGACCCACGGATAGATTTGTGCTTCCATGTTCTAAAAGTGATAAAACAATAAAATTATTTGTCAGAGGGTAACCTAAAGTTAAAATTTTTAAAATATTAGGTTATAATTTTTATTTTTATTTTCAGTACAAATTCCAACTTAGATCACGGAATTCCGAATTAAACCTCGTAATTCCGACTTATATCTCGGAATTCCGACTTATGTCTTGGAATTCCGACTAAGAAATCGGAATTCCGACTTATATCTCGGAATGCCGACTTCGAGATCTAAGTCAGAATTTCAACTCATATTTCGGAATTCCGACTTAGATTTTCGAATTCCAACTTAGATCTCGGAATTCCGACTTAGATCCCAAGCTTTATTTGACATTTTTTTTTGCGTTTAGTTGGAGAGCTTTGAGAATTTTTTAATATTAATAAAATTTGCTTTTAGAAAATATGTTTATTTTAATAGCACACAATTTCAACTTAATAACTTAAAGAAGGTAGGTCCTATCAATATTGACTTAAAGTACCCTTTTAAAACTATTTGTTTCAAAAATGAATCTAATACACAAATAAAAAGTTTGGAGCTAGCACGACTTAATATGTGACGTCCCTGAATACGAATTTTATTATGGCACACCCTATACAGGGTATCCGGAAATGACGATGAAAAATTTTAAGGTATGATTCTACATAAAAAGATATGAAAAAAAGTTTATATTAACATAGGTCTGAAAATGGTTCCAGAGGGTGCTACAGACCCTCGAAGATGGTGTGATTAAAGTGGATTTTATTTAATTTATTAGGATCTACTTACAATACAGTAATTAACTTTTACGTATAAGTTTAAGTGATTGGAGGTCACTTTTTGAAAATATCAGGTGACCCATATTGCAACCAGTGGCGTGGGAACAGAGGGGTGGTTCTCGCTATCTTTTAAATAAATTATGTTTTTTTAAACATTTTTACGTAAAAAAGGTTTCCTTGGTATAAAGTCGTAGAGTCGACGGTTTTCGAGATAAACGGTGCGTAAATACAGTAAACAGGCTATGTAATAAAAATAAAAAGATGTAGTAGGTACCAGTAAATTTGTTTTTCTTTTTGGCAATGGGTGTAAAAAAATAACTTCATTTACGCACATACGCACTGCAGTCGTCCTTTTAATCCGTTTATTTCGAAGACCGTCAACTATACGACTTTATACCAAGGGTACCCTTTTTACGTAAAAATGTTCAAAGAAACATAATTTATTTAAAAGATAGCAAAAATACACTCGGCGAAAAAAAATATGACTCTAAATAACTAACCACTCCTTTGTTCCCACGCGACTGGTTGCAATATAGGTCACCTGATATTATCAAAAAGTGACTTTCAATCACTTTAACCTATACGTAGAAGTAAATTCCTGTATTGTTTGTAGATCCTAATAAATTAAATAAAAACCACATTTTTAAAAATCTTCAGGGCCTTTTTTTTAATATGAACTTTATTTCATATTATTTGATGTAGATGTTAGGTAGTAGTTATTTAAAAATAACGTCCGTGGTGGCACTACCGCGTTGTCTAAAGGTGCTGTGAAATGCAACATTTGCATGTTTAGTGCGGACAACGTTTACGGAACAACTGGAAGAAATGGGTTAAACACCGGAACCCGGCACTCACATTTCTTTGGTACTTAGGTTTATATATGTATATATAATCCGTAGGATATAGTATACATATATAATTATCCTTCGTGAGCTGTCATAAAGATAAAAAAAAGAATCATAACCAAATTTTTATCGTCATTTCCGGAACCCGGATTATTTTACATATAAAACAAATGCAACAAATGTCTCCCTGATTTGAATAAAGCTACAAATAAAAATTTTAAAAAGATGTCTTACGGTTCCCAAAAACCACTGTTTGATGTTTAAAATTTTTTTTCAGTGAACTGAGTATCTCTGGATCTTTGTTCCTTTTGGGATCACTATCTAATAAGATTCAGTTCCAATCCATTCTGTTGTTCCTGACAAGTAAGGGTAAAATCGAACCCTGCCAAATTATTGTTTTTAAAGTTTTATATACTTTATTAAAAAATTTTGGGGAATAAACAAAAGGTAATAAAAATTTTACTTTAATTAAAAAAGGGTTCTTACTACATACCTCGTAAAGTAATATCTGTATCTAAATTAAGTATAATCCGACCCTGTATTGAACTTCCAGCCAAATACTGCCCTGTGTAATTATCCAGTAATAACTTACATTGATGCATATCGTAAAACCTAAAATGAGATATTATGTTCGAATAAATCATCTTTTTTTAAAGACATCAATGGTAAAGTCGTACAATTTTTTTCGGGTGTCCCAAAAAAAGGTTCTAACAAATTTCCTTAAGTAATACAGACTGGAAACAAAAAAATTGCCATTTAGAAATATTTACTTAAGTCTAAAAGTCAATAGTATAGAAAAAAAAAGGTGCTTAAATAAAAAAATGGATTTATAATTATTTACTTTCGAAAAAGTT
>JAHBCN010004578.1:0-62175 GCA_019359885.1 Listronotus oregonensis
AAGGTAAAACTCCTTTGAGCGCGCTTAGCACTTTTGGTGGGTATTGAATTAGACTGAACCGTCAGACTCGGCTATGCAACGCTAATGATGCAGTCCGAAAAAATACTAAATATTATAGTATTTTTCAAGATATAAGAAAATGACTAGACATATAGATTATCTCTGACTGCAATAAAAATCCTCGAAATTGGTCCTTTATTTTACTGCATTCAGAAGCAGTCGAGACTTTTAGTCATTTTCTTATATCTTAAAAAATACTATACCAAATGCATAGTGTATTTGCTTTTTGCTTTTTATGGGTTGATTTTTTTATCGTTTTGAATTTGAGATTTGCGGATGTAAGATTGTAAAAGATTAATAGGGAATCTTGTCTTGGGTAAAGTTTTAACTTCTGTCTTGTCGTTTTAGGCGCACTAATTTTATTCTCTAAAATCAGTTTAAAATTTTAGAAACAAAAACTTGCCTTCGTCAGAAAAATAAAAACTACAATTAAAAATTTAAAATCTAAGCTGCAAAGAATTTTACTGTTCAATAAATATATTTTTTTTATTTTGTTAATATTACCCAATATTTGCACCATGGTAATAATATGAAAAGATTCGAATTTTGTCACTGGTTTTCACATAATTCTAACGGGGATCGTTCTTTAACCAAAAAAAAAAAAAAAAAATATATATATATATATATATATATATATATATATATATATATATATATATATATATATATATATATATATATATATATATATATATTTTATTTGATCGGATGAATATCGAATAACAAGTTGGGATATTCTTAACTGACAAGTGAAAGACATTGTAACGCCACAAATCCCCACATAGTACGATCTGTTCAATAAGTTTTAATAACTGAACATACTCCAATCAATTTTTTTCGATATCCTTGGTGATGTTCCTTTAAAGGAAGTAATAGATATTTACTTTCAACAGGGTGCCGCCCCTACCCATAATGCTTTTTGAATAAGAGAGTATTTAAATACTCATTCTAGAAACCGTGGATATAAACACATCGACCTATAATGTGGCCACCACAAACTCCGGATCTAACATCTCCAGATTTTTTTTGAACATTAGGATTGAATCCTTTATTTCTTTTTAAAAATATAATAATATTTTAATTTACTTTCTTGTGTCAACTATTTCTTCTACTATTTTTTGTTTCCTATTCTCTTTTGGTTTGAAGTAATAAAGTTTAAGTAAATCGCAGAGAGAACCAATATCGTCCATGGTGTATTATATTTTTTTAAAGAGAATGTAATAGGCTATTTTTTAAATTAATATGTCCAGGGTTTTCCATTAAAAAAAAGAGGTTAGGTCCGCTAGATATAGGGAATAAGCCTTAGCGTGCTGAAACATTTGTTTTTACTGTGCTACGCTTCATAACTTCTGCGCTAGTTTGAGCTAGCTCTAAATATTTAATGGTAGTGTTTTGTGCAAATTAAGTAGGAATTGGTAAGGTAACCACATTTATTAACTGTGAAAACTGCGCTAGCTACAATAGTATCTGCGCTAAACGTTGCGCTCGGTATAAGAAATATGTGCCAGCGTTTTAAAGCAAATATTTTTATTGGGGGGGACTGACGTTAACTTGCTTCTCTCTTTCCCTCCCGTAATAAAAACCCCAAACTTTTGTTTTACGGGTGTGCTAGCTATCTAAAGGGTGCGCTAGACTGCGCTTAAGCATTCGCGCCAGTTTTTGGGCATACTTTCGCTAACTGGGGGATGGAGCAGCTTAACCGAGACTAGCGGATGCGGAGAGCTTTCGATAAGTATTCCCAGACGCCAGAATTCCCGAACTCGACACGAATGCCTTGGCGCGATTGCTGTTGTATAGTTAGTTGCCGACTAACGGGCGTCTCAATATTGTTTATTACGTTAGATTATAGAAAATCTCAAACAATTTATTATGTATTACAATGTTCGTTAAAAAAATAACTAAATACTAAAATTAAATGATTAAATCTTTCACCAAATCAGCACCAAAAAAAAAAAATATTAAAGCTAGTTATTAATGCAAAAAAGTGTGTAGAGTTAGTCTTTTTTTTTCGCACGGACGGACCGCTTCGCTATATAACTTATTCAATTTTTTATTTGGGATCGATTTTTCATGAAATATATATCAGAAATTAAAAACCTAAATATCCAATTAGCATATTAATATACCGAGTGTCATAAACTATGTTTGATAATGAAATAATAATAATAGTAATTTGGCAAATATGTATGAATTATACGGTGTTCACTTTACGCACTAGTGTGTAATGTGAATTACTGGACCTTTTTTCTTATACCCACCCCACAAAAATCGTATAAAAACATGCCAAATCGACAAAAAAAGTACACTTTTAGTGATTTATCACGTCTGAAATATAATTGGGAAAAATAAAAAAACCCTTTATCTAACCAGAACTAACTATGATCGCCCTTTCTGGCCGATTCCCGTGGGGCCAGAGAGGTCGGTCATGGTTAGTTCTGGTTAGTTAAAACGACTTTTAATTTTCCCCAAATATATTTCAGGCGTGATAGATCACTAAAAGTATACCTACAAATTGAAAGTAAAACCATTCCTCTCCCATCAATACCTTCGACCGACTTCGACTAATGTCGTAATCGAAAGCTCTCCGCATCCGCTAGTTTAACCGAGCCGTTGTATTGAGCAGCAGTTTGTTTTGTTAATTTACCTCCGTGTGTGCTTATATTATATATGTTTGATTGTAAAATTCTTAACAAAAAATTTGCTAATACATTTTTTTGAATGAAAAAAAAATAAAAATGAGCACTACATCAGAAAATAAAAAGCTATTTTTTAGACTAAGATACTGCACCTGTTGAAAGATGTGTTTAAGTGAGCAATGAATGTGCTTAGACTTATAAGCTTCAACAAAAATTACCGGTTTTAAAACATAATGGTTAATTAATAAAAAGAAAAACAATATTACTGGAAATTTCCAAAAAGTTTGGATGATAAATATCGTAAATATCACAACGATTTTGGATTTTTATGGTGTCACATAACCTTAAAAAAAACAATAACAACTATCAAAATAGTGTAAATTACAATGTCTTTGCGCTTCTTGAAACTTAATTCTTGCTATTTTACATATTAGGCATATTAACACAACACATTGCAGTATTATTCTCTTTTTTATTATTCTTTTTTTACCTAAATATGTAACGTTTATCGCATTATATAAAATATACGAAAAATATGTATACAACATTTTATAACCTGGATATTAGAATAGTAAATTTAAGAAAATGAAGTTACTTTTGAAATTCCTTTGTTTCAACAAGCTTTTTTTTATCTTGGGTCCACGAAGCTTAACGTCTAAGTACTAACGTAGCATGAATGTCTTAAGTGAGTTAAGAGAAATTTTTTTAACACCGACCGAAGATTTGAAGAAAAGGAAAAAGTTTTGTACAGTAGCGTCGGTAAGAATAGTGGGTCCCCCCTGCAAAAATTTAGTGGGGGCCCCTACAAAAAAGAAATTTTATTTATATTTGAAAAAAAAATAATAAACGCTCTTTTTAGCGTTTTATGTAAGTTAAGTTAATAGGCATATATGCCAACTTTACACTAAACTATACTTAAAAGAGGGATTATAAATCAAAATTCACATGTCAGCTTAATTCCATGTATTTAAATTATCGAAAGAGAACAGAATGCTGTAGGTACTGAATTTAATAATGTTATTTTTCCCCAATCTTCTATTTTTTAATAGAAAAAACTTATCTACAATTGTGTTTAAGTCTATTTCACGTGTTTCTTCATGTTCTATAGCTAGAATAGCAAGATCACTCAGACGAGTTTGAGACATAGGACTTCTTGGATATGATTTTATCAATTTAAGTTTTGAGAAGCTTCTTTTAGCTGTAGCCACAGTCCGGTAGTGTTAAGTACAATTGGAGCGCAGTTGTCAGATCTGGAAGGCACGATGCAAGGAAACCGTTTTCTTCAAGCAGAAGACTTGCGATTTCCCTTATAGATTTCTTTTGGTCAATTTCATTTGAAAACCAGGCTTTTAAAGGAAATTATCTGATCTTCTAGATTATTAGATAAATCTGAAGAATATCTTTTTACAAGTTCTCCTGCCTTTTCTTTCAGTTCTTCATTAGACAGATGATTTAAATTCTGGGGTAAGAGAAAAGAAAAATATTTGGAAACAGTTTGCAGGCCAGTAAATCTCATTTCAAGTTGATTTAGAGCAACATCTAAAGGCGCATTGAACACTTTTACTTCAAAAGTTTTTTTGTCAGTTCAAACATAACGACTTAGTTAATAATTTTTAAAAAATCACTGAAGTAATTCCCGTGATAAAATTTTATTTAAATATTTATTTTCACCTAAAAAAGTTGCCAACCCTTTCGGGGCCGGGGGCCTCCCCGGACCTGGGGGCCCCCCCGCGCCGCGGGGTCTTCGGCGGCCTTATCGACGACACTGGTTCTGTAGACAGTAGGTTTCACAGTCTGAGGAGCACTATGGGAATGAAGGAACAAACAAAGAGGAAAGTTTGGGGCCTACCAAGTTAGACTGTTAAAGGATGCATAGGAGTGGCACTACGTGTTTCTCTGTTGCTAGAGGAGAAATTATACTGATCAATTTCTAGGCGAAAAAGTCGTTAAAATATGTATAAAAAGAATACCGATATTTTTCAGTACCGATAATTTGACATATGCAGAATATGTTTAGGACTTTTTTTAAGGTCTTCGACAAGGGTGAGAAAGTAGGCTAAAAATATGCTGTTTTTCCGGTCACTCTTTGGTGGGCGGATTCAATATAGCGGACGGATTTTCAAAAATCATATATTTTTTATTTTAAATTGTCTTTTCTAAATAAATATACATTTAGAAATTGAATAACAAATTTTTTATATTATTGGTGGCGTTTTTTCAAAAAAATTTTGGTATTTTAGACCTTTTTTTTGAGATTCTAAAGTTTCCGTTCAATTTGCCAAGTTTTGACTCCCGCTTTGTGTTTATGAGAAAAAATTCAGGATACCAATATTGTAAAGTACCTACAAACCACTTACTTTTTTTTGTATGGCTGTCTTATAAAACAATTTATTATACAAATAAATACTTAATAAATAATAAATTTATCTAAATTCAATCTTTCTAATAATTATGTGTATACCTTAAACCAGTTAAATAAGATATAAATGACAACAGATATGTTGAAATACCACTACAATTATTTTTTTATTTTTAGTTTCTTTGCATCAAAATATAATAATATTGTGTCATTGTCCTTTTATACATTTAAAGTAAGTAAAGTTAAATTTTATTTTTTAATCATTATTTTTTATTAGTAGATGCCACTAATTTAAAAATGTATTTTTTTAATATTTATTTAGTTCATGTATATAAAAAAATATGTAATAAAAATGTGTATATATTTAACTATTTTGTCGCAAGACTAAATAATCCCTATGAAAATGTACTAAACAATTTAGATTTTTATAGAATTTAAAATAGAAATATATATTGGGGTCAAACACTAAAATTTGTCCTTTGCAGGGGCATCACTAAGGCCCCACGTGCGGGGGGGGGTGACTTCAATCAAAATGCCGACTCACGCAGCGTATTTGCCGACTGTATGTTATTAATGTTAACATGAAATCATAATAACTGTTAGTTTCGACTTTCGATGCAGTAAGGAATAACAATATTACAAAGCAAATATGTCAAAAGTTATATTTGTAAAAAATATTTTACATGAATAATAATAATAATAATGATGATAATAATATAGAAAATAATAATAATTATAACAGCGAAAAAGGATCATTGTTTTAGTTAACTAACATAAATAGAATTTCATTACAAGAGTTTTATCATATAAAGGTATTTGAACCCAATGACTGACTTTTTTAAAGTCAGATCTGGATTCTGCGATGTTTTAATACAGAGAGCAGTTAAAACGAAACACAAGCAGAGACAAACAACGAGACGAGCAACTAAATGTAAATAAATTATCCGAGAGAGAGACAGCTGTTATGCTTTCTTTGTCTGTCTTCAAGGAAAGCGAACGCAGATGGCGCCCGAGGCGGATCCTCGGCATTGCCCGAATTACGGACCTGGAACTGTAAACTTAGGATAATTACTATTTCTAATTGTACTAATGTTAGGTTTAGTGATTTCTTCCTAATTAGATTTTAATGGTCATACCATTAACCATAATTACAGGAGATAAGAACCTTTTCGTTTTAAGTTTGACTAGATTTTAGATTCATTCTCATACCTACTTTTAAGCTTGTAAGACATAAAGTTGTAACTGCTCTTTCTTCTTTTTAATAAACAATTTTTAAAAAGCTAGTTTGCCGTCTTTAAATTATAATTGGCGCTGCGAACAGGATAGTGTTCACGTACAGTTCGAATTTTAATTCGTTAAAACACTATTCCTAAATAACGGGTCTTTATCGGTGCAACCTACGGTGTAAAGAAAACCACCTCTGCAGTCCGTTGATCCAGGAGAACCTCCAAGACGACTCACTTAGCGAAGACCGCTACGAGTAAGTGCAAACGAGATCAAGAAGGCAGTCTACAACACAACAACAGTTCCTGACAGAACAATTCAGTGTTACCATTGCAAAAGTAAATCCTATGGACATCTCCTCGATTCTACTACTGTAAGTAACTACTAAATTGCCATATTTATGTCAGAATATAAAAAACTTTTAGCTATTCGTTTAAAGAAACACGAAAATTTATTTAACACAACAAATACGCAAAATCAAGGTACCTCCATTCCTGTTGAATCTCTAAACTCTCTTTTTGAAAATATTTCGATAAATAACACGAACGAAAAAAATAACATTAATAACATGGATGTTCAAGCCTTTGCAAATTTGTTGCCAACTTTTAATGGAAACCCAGATCATTTAGAATATTTTATTACAAGTATTGACGAATTTTATAATACATTTTATAATACTTCTGAAACTCAAAAGAAATATGTCCATTTCGCAATAAAATCTAAACTAAAAGATGAAGCACATGATCTTTTATATTGCCGTTCAGATATTAATGATTGGCAAGAATTAAAATTAGCATTAAGGCACAAATTTGGTGACCCTGTTAGTTTCTTGGTTTTATTACAGCAATTAAATTATTTTAGTAGAAATAAAAATGAAAACATAATGGATTTTATACTAAGGTTAAAACAGTTTATCCAAAGAATTTTTGCCAAAATTCAGGCAGAACACACCGACGAAAATGTTAGAAATGCTTTCCGTTGTCAAACAGAAAAAACCGCGATAATTACGCTTATGAGTAATTCTCCCGACGTTTTAAAAGCACATTTACTAAATACCAATCTTGCTACCTTAAATGATGCCATATCTTGCATAACAAACTATAACCTAGTCGAATCTCAAATTAACCTTAGACATCAATTAAATAGACAAAATATAAATAAAAACACTCCTAACATACCACATTATAATCAAAATCATAGCTATAATAATTTTAATCATAATCAATCACAAATGGCTTCTTTCCCAAGCCAACCTATTAATATACAACCAAGACAAATATCGCAAAAATTTCCTACAAATATACCTGCGTTTAGGCAGCAAAATATAAATGTTTTTAAGCCACAAAGAAATAATCATTTTCCAAAACCGACACCAATGTCAATTTCAAATGTACCACGAGAAAATCCAGGCTCTACCGGTACCCAATCCATGAGAACCTATCGTCCAAATAATTTTAAAAACGAACCAACGCAAAAATATAATCACTTTCAAAATGTAAGACCTAATCCCAATTACAGTTTTCAAGAACTTACTAATATAGAATGTAACGAATTTCCCGATGAAACCCCCGAAATAGAAGATTACGATTATACTAACGACCCGAATTTCCTAAACTTGCCAGATTTAACTTCGGAAGAGAAAGATGATGAAAATGTAGTAAATTTTATAACACCGGCCTATCAAAAGGAATCAACCTAAATAACATAATGAAACAAATAGAATTACCCTACGTATATTTACCAAAAAGTCAGCTTACCGTTCTGATAGACTCAGGCGCCAGTGAATCTATAATTAATCCAAAAATTGCTCAAAATTTTCCAGAAAAATTATTTTACGAACCTTTTGAAATAACAGCGTGTAAGAAAAAATTTCAAGAAAACAAAAATCTAATTTTACCCATTTTTAAAGAACTAGGGATACATTCCGATATAAAATTTCGCGTAATTAATTGGCATAATGATTTCGACGCATTAATCGGCACGAAAGATCTAATAAACATGAAAGCTGTAATAAATTACAATGATAATACATTAAATCTCGAAAATCATTTAATTCCTTTTTCTATCATTTATAATAAACCTATTCAAAATGAACCACAGAAAAATAATAATGTTTTAAAAATACCTGTAACGCAAAAAGACGGAATTGCACTTTTGCCATCTTTCGAAATTAATAATTATACAATTCCCGATATTTTAGTAAATGTCAAAGAAGGTACTTGCTCAATACCTAACCCTTTTCCAGAAGCAGAAATAAATTTTCATGAAAGAATAAAAGTAATTCCCGAAACCCATTTTGATATTTCTGACCCACCTAAGGAATATTCTAAAATTAATTTAGACAAACAATTTCGTTTCGACCACCTCAACGAGTTAGAAAAATCTAAAATTAGAAATTTATGTTATCAGTTTAAAGATATTATGTATCATGAAGATTGCGATCTAACTTTTACGAGCCAAACTAAACATAAAATACGAACAACTAACAACCGCCCAATTTACACCAAATCGTTCAGACACCCACCTACTATGCAAGAAGAAATCAAAAACAAAACAAAAATTAATTAACAATAAAATAATAAGACCCTCTATTTCTCCCTACTCAGCTCCAGTTTGGAATGTTCCAAAAAAAAACTGACGCAACAGGGAAAAGAAAATTTAGATTAGTAATAGATTACCGTCATTTAAACGAACACACTGTAGAGGACAAATACCCATTACCTCGTATTGAAGAAATCCTAGACAATTTAAGAAAATGCACATACTTTACAACATTAGATTTAGCACAAGGATTTCATCAAATTGAAATGGATCCCGAATCTGTCGAAAAAACAGCATTCACGGTCAATAATGGACATTTCGAATATTTGCGAATGCCTTTTGGGTTGAAAAACGCCCCGGCTACTTTTCAACGCATGATGGACGAAATATTAAGAGATTACCTGTATAAATTCTGTTTTGTGTATATGGATGACGTAGTCATTTTTTCTAAATCACTTCCAGAACACATTGACCACATACGAGCCATTTTCAAAAAATTTAGGGAAGTTAACCTCAAAATTCAACTCGATAAATCTGAATTTTTATCAAAAGAAGTAGCATTTCTAGGACACATAATAACTCCCGAAGGAATAAAACCTAATCCTGCTAAACTAAATGCTATAAAAAACTACCCTATTCCTAAAACGCAAAAACAAATTAAAGCATTCTTAGGACTTGTTGGATACTATAGGCGATTTATAAAAAACTTTTCGAAAATCGTATTTCCGATTACCAAATGTCTAAGAAAAGGGACAGTCATTAAACCAGATAATAAAGAATATCTAGAAGCTTTTAATCAATGCAAAGAAATAATTTCGAACTCGCCCGTATTAGCATATCCCAACTTTAAAAAGGAATTTAAATTAACAACCGACGCATCAAATTATGCCATAGGTAGTGTACTATCACAGGACGGTCATCCTGTAGCATATTATTCAAGAACGTTAAACTCCGCAGAGAAAAACTACTCAACAATTGAAAAGGAACTTTTATCAATACTGGATTCAACAAAACATTTTAGACCCTATTTGTATGGTCAGAAGTTTATTATAGAAACAGACCATAACCCTTTAGTTTGGTTATCTAAAATAAAAGAACCGAATTCTCGATTAATCCGCTGGAGATTAAAACTAGAGGAATTCGACTTTGAGATAAGGTATAAAAAAGGAAAAGAAAACGTAGTCGCTGATGCATTATCTCGAATCGAAGCAAATGTCTTAGAAACTGAGTCAATTATCCCCAATACACCACAAGACACTGCAAATCTCCAAGATTTTGATCTAGAAAAATCAAAGGAAACCATTCCCGATGAAAATTCTTCAATAGCCTCTCTTCACTCAAATAGAGAACCTGACGGAAAATTGTTGCCAATCTCAGAATTACCTGTTAATTGTGCAGCCAGGAGATTAATAATTACTTATGGTGATAGTTACAAACAATATCAAACCAGACCTTTTAACAAAATACATACGTTCATAAGAATTCCAAGAGAAAATCAGGAAAAATATTTAATAAAGGTAATTAAAGAACTTTTAAACACAAATAATTTGACCACCTTGTATATAAAAGACAAGGATTTAGAGAATACATTCAAACAATTAACAAAAACACATCTTGCTAATAACGTGAAAATATGTATCTCCTACAAATATCTACAAGACGTTACGGATCCCCAGATGCAACAAGAAATTATTACAAATTACCACCAACGAAATCAAAACGGAATTAATGAAACTTATAATAAACTAAAAGAAGAATATTATTGGCCAAAATTAAGAGACAATATTACGTTAATAATAAACCAATGTGAACTCTGCTTACAAAACAAATACGAAAGAAATCCATACAAAATACCTTACGAAGGACCCCTTTTAAGTGAGAAACCATTTAAAACAATTCATATCGATATTTTTCAGTATCAACAGTCATTGTTTTTTACAGTTATTGACTCTTTTAGTAAATACGCACAAGCATACTTTATAAAAGATAAAAACGCTGTAACCATATTAAACAAATTAAGACATTTCATATCACATCACAATATCCCTCAACGTATAGTAGCAGACAATGGAACCGAATTTAAAAATAATCTTTTTCAGGAATTTTGCAAATTGCATAATATCGATATTCATTAAGTAACCCCAAATAATTCAACTTCGAACAGCCCTGTTGAAAGGTTACATTCTACCCTAATTGAAAAACTTAATATATTAAAACAAAAAGAAAGTGAGGAAACTATAAACAACCTAATGATATCTACCATTTGCATTTATAATCAGAGCATTCACTCAACTACTGGTTTTTCCCCATTTAATTTATTATATGGACCATATTATCATGAACCTAACGTAAATAATGACCTAACAATATGTGAGAGATATAATGAAAAAAGAAAACAAGAAATGTTACCGTTTTTGCAACAAGCTTATGAAAAAACTTATGCAAATCACAAATCTCGAACAGAAAAACAAAACAAAACTGCTGATAGTATCCCAGAAATCAGAAATGACCAAGTAATATATAAGAAAAGCGACAGACGAACCAAATCATCACCAAAATATACCCCAATTAAAGTAACAAAAAAAACAAAAAACATAATAGAAGGGAAATTAAAGACCAATAGAAACACTAAAGTACATTTAAGAAAAATTAAAAGACTAAGAAAAACTTCATCCTCTTTACAGACTCATCATGTTAACGACATCAATGACGACCCCAGACATATTGCCAATTCCTAATGGATATTACTCGGAAAATATAAGTAATAGTTTAATATTAGAAACATATCATACTACCTATATTAGTTTTAATTTAGCAAATATTCAGTTACTCTTAACACACTTATTTATTAATCACATAACATTAGAAAGAAAGTTAAACAGTTCATTTCAAGACAAACATTACTTGTAAATACAATTTAATTATTCTTATAACTAATTAAATAACGCATTTAATAATTTTCATAAAATAACACACAATATTGATAATAATAATAATAATAATAATAATAATAATAATAAAAGAAAACGGAGAGGATTAATAAACTTTCTCGGTTCTAGTATCAAATTCATTACAGGTAATTTAGACCAAGAAGATTTAAATAACATTAATGAACACTTTGAAAACATAAAAACTAATCAAATTAATACAATGCTTAAATTAAATAAATTAAGTTCTTTTGCTGGACACATCTCTAAAAGATTTCAAGAAGATATAACTCATGTTTACAACAACACCCAAATTCTAAAACAAGCTACAATCAATATTGCAAATCTTTTGGAATTTACATTACAGATACAAAATCATTGTACGCAAATTAATGCAATAGATTCTTATTTAACAAAACTTCTAAGGACAATAACTTTTGCTGCTAGTGGTACACTAGATATCGAATTATTAAACCTAAACGAAATAAATGAAATCTGGAGTTTTCTTAAAAGTCAGTATTCTAACAATAGATTATGGCCCTTAGATCAATTTTACGAAATGATTTCAATTTGTATAACAGGCTTTATACAAAGGGAAAATATGGCAATATTAGTTGTTAAAATACCACTATTTATAAGAAAAAGTTGCAAATTGCAAATTATATACCCCGTGCCCACGGCGAATCAATTAGTTCTTGTACCACCAAGTAAATATTACTGTAATAATGTATGGTATGAAAAGTGTAATAGCATCAATAACAAATGGTTTTGTAGCAATCAGTTAATAGACTCATGTCAAATTAAAAATTGTACATATGCAAGAGTCACTAACAATTTTGAAATTGCACTTTTTACACTAAACAATCATTTTTTATATTGTGTTAGAAAAAGTATAGAAATAATAGAAAATTGTGACGTTGTTTCAAAACAAATTGTAAATAATTGTAATCTTGTTTTTAGTAAATGTAACTTAATTATAGGAAATAAGAAATATTATCCGAAACCAAATAATATTACCCTATCTTTAGACAACAACATTAAGTTTGAACAGCAAACAAATCAAAGTATACAAATAAGACTTTTTCATGTAAACGAACCAGATAAGATGCATAATGATTTGTATGAATCAATAGATTATTCAAACATTTTAAGTAAAACAACTCATTATTCCCTTACTGGACTCATAATCTTTATCATAATTGTAATTACAGTCATTAACATAATAGTTTATAGAAAAAGAATCCGAAATTCCGTATCTAAAAATATACTTAGAAAAATTATCAACGAGGACGTTGACAACACTAAGGGGAGAGGAATTACGGACCTGGAACTGTAAACTTAGGATAATTACTATTTCTAATTGTACTAATGTTAGGTTTAGTGATTTCTTCCTAATTAGATTTTAATGGTCATACCATTAACCATAATTACAGGAGATGAGAACCTTTTCGTTTTAAGTTTGACTAGATTTTAGATTCACTCTCATACCTACTTTTAAGCTTGTAAGACATAAAGTTGTAACTGCTCTTTCTTCTTTTTAATAAACAATTTTTAAAAAGCTAGTTTGCCGTCTTTAAATTATAATTCCCGCAAAATTCAAATTACTAATTCTATTCTTTTCCTTGTTTTATTAAAAGGAGGTGGGTAAAGATCAACCATTTTTTACCCTTCCAAATCGAGAAAATTTTAAGTTTCGATTTAGGCCATTTTTTACATTTATATTAAGTTAAAGTATATTTCTATAATAAATTGATAACAAAATATATAGTATTGAGAAAAAATCCTTCAAAGTTAGCACATTTATTTTTTATTCATTTTAAATGCCCTCTTTTTAATTCGAAAAATTTATTTAGACACTTGATGAGCCAAAATAAATTACCGATAATAAGTATTTTTAAGTTTACTTATTCAAGTATTAAAAATAATTAATATTTATTATTGTGACGTAAAAATTGCCTAAGCAAATTTTGCAAAATAAGATTAAAAAACACTTAAAATGATGAATTCAATAAACATGTCATTTGAAAGTTTTCATGATACTTGCTATTTTATTTTTTTATCTATTTATTGTAAATGTAAATACAGATACTTAAACTTAATATAAATAATTATAATAATAATACCTAAACCGCGACTTTCAATTTTCACGATTTTGATGGGAAAAAATGGTCGATCTTTACCCACTTCCTCAGAGGTTCAATGAAAAAACTACTACTACATTTATTTGGTTTTTAATACATTTTTTACAAACAATGAAATTAAATATAAGGAAAAAAAATACAGGTAGTCATAATTCATCAAATTTACACATAAAGATAATCATTATATGTTGTAACTGATTACCTGAAACCAACAAATAATTTATTTGAGTGCACCAATGCTGCTTTTGATTATTATTTCTGAGACAGCCAGTTTTTCATAAATGAAACAAAAAAAAGTGGCATAAATTCAAATTATGACAAATAAAGTATTCTTTATTAACAGTTAAATTAATTTACAAATTAACATTACCGAAACATTAGAAAAAACAACAATAAAAATGTATATATTTACAATTATTAGGCCAACACACATATATTATGATAAAGCCTAAGGATACTGCTCATGAATTCAACTAATTGCTGTATAATAATTTATTTTAAATGTGTTTGCGATGTAGATGGAGTGTCTTCAATTTACATGGGAACAGCATCTCTTCGGAGCTTATAGCATATTAAATCCAAATATGCCTCTCTGGCAAAATGCCTACTACATATTCTTCTGTTTTTCAGAGATTCGCCGGTACACTTCAATCCCAATTTTTCTTGCCAAATTCTAGATCTAGAAAAAAAAGAAAATTTAATGAGTACCAAGAAATGTTTATTAATAATTAAAACTTTGAAGAAATGCAAATGCATATGTAATGATTACCAATACTATTAATAAAATTTATAATATTTCTCAAAACGGATAATTAATTACCTTCCTAGATAATTGTGTATCCAGTAAAATAAATAAGAATTAAAAAAAATTAATATTCTAAAATAAATGTACCTAGTTTTCTTAGGGCTTTTTGGAAACAAGAATCTTAATAATTTCTTTTATTATTGGCTGATAACGGTAACATTGTGAATAAATATTAACCTCCTGCATCAAGAGAAGAGAGATATTATATAACTGTAAATGAATTTTGCATTTTCAAGTGTAATATATTATGTATAAGCATCTTCAATTTCAATTTTTTTTATGTTTTAATATAAACAATAAAAACGTTCTGAATTCAACATTTAAAAGATTAGTTTAAATTGATACAAAACAGCTGATCAAAATAATTGCCTTTACCCACCAAGACCGCAGGTTAGAAAAGATTATATTAGCTGTTAATAATCCGATTGATCTTAGACTTTCCGAACAGTAGTAAACCAATCTTGGTTTACTTTCCAAAAGTTAAGATTAGTAATCTTATCAATCGGGTTCAACTGATCATCGTTTTCGAAAAACCCTTTCATGTAGATATGGAAGAAAGGTTTTATTTATCATACCTCTCTAGATTTCCAGAAAATGAGTGCATCTTTGAGACCTCATACTCTTTAGCGCCACAAACAAGACACGTTATAGCTCCCATATTGGCTGTTAAAAATAGGGTGAATAGCAAGGCTATCAGTAGTCTAGAACATAATTGAGAAATTATTCTTGCAGATTCACACTTCTCACAGAACTCCTTTACTGTTGACTTAAATTGTCTGTTAAAAAGCACAAATCAAATATATACACTAATCACAATCACTATAGAAGTCAATAATCAAAGTTAAAGTAAAAAAATTTGGGTGGAATATTTTTAAAATCGCACAATAAATCACAAAAACCGTAAACAGATTACTCAAACAAAACGGCCATTTACAAAAATGTCAAACACAAAATCGATCGACCGTCGTCACTTTCCTGAAGCAGCGTTGTCAGGTTAACATTTTTTATTCAGGTGTATCTTTTGTCTCTTAATCTCGCGTGTGTCAAAAAAAGACCAAAAATCTGCGCAGAGCTTAAATAGAGAATCTGTAATCAACTTGGCAGCCAGGAAAAAAGCGATGACTGCTCCATCTACGATCGCTTTCCCTGATGAGTGACAAAGACATACATATAGGAAGTTATGTAATCAAAAAGAGATAAAAAGCAATGGACAAATTTTAAGGACCAGTTACTCGTCTCGTTGTTGTCTCTGACACAAGTTTGTACGCCAAAGGAATGACATTCTTCAACTTCAACGCTACTTTAGAAATATCTTTGTGGGGGGTGACACACCCTTCACATCCCCCCCCCCTTCGCGACGCTCCTGGTCGTTTGATAAACCCTTATAAACAAGTATGGGTCTTGACATTAAAACATAATATGTTTGAATTTACAAAAGGTTTATTTAAATCACACTATCCGTGTTTTAATATTATGATCAATACTTTTTTAAAGAGTTTTATCTGATTATTTAAAAGTTGTGCGACATGGAGTTACGCACTTTGTTAATTACTCCGACGAATGTCGGTCAAGTCATGTCATTCTAGTGCTGATCAAAAATAATTATAAACATTTTACCTTTTTAGAATAATAGCAACTAATCATGCATGTGTAAAATGATCTCTATAGCGATAAAATTTTACAGATAGATAAAATTTGTGTATACAGATTGCTTTTCCTAATTAAATACTTGAAGCTTTTTAAATTTGTTGATAAATCAAACGTAGTTATTTTTGCAACGGGTAATTTTCCCGAAAAAAAAAAGTGGACAAATATTTACATGGGGTATCATATGTATCAAATGTTATTTAAAAAATTACATTAGTTATAATTTTTTAAATAATATTTTGTGTAACCGGAATATTGTTCAGAGTGTTTAAAATTTGATCTCTAACTACGTGTTCCTTAAAACTACAATGGATATAGGGTCAGCTAAATTGTACCCAAAAATATTACACATTAGGAAGTACTGCTGAAAGAAAACAAATCTTTTTAAAATTAATAAAATGTATTTAAAAGATTATTTTAAATTAATCCAAATATAATTAAATGTTCATTATTGGCACTTCGCCTTCTTTTTCTTTTAGTGTTATAAGTTTTAATTTTTGGGATCCAATGTCAATCCTTTTTTTGAATGCAAAGCAAAAATTTTCAAAATATTTTAAGAAATCCTTTCAAGTCATTAAACAATTTAGGATGGACTAGAGGTTTTCTATTAAAAGTATTTAGTACAACAATAAAATGGTGTTTTTTTAATAATTTTCTAAGAAAAGTTATTTTGTTTTTTATTTGAGCGATAAACTGGATACTGGTTTTAAACCTGCAAATAATTAAAAAAGATAAAGATGAAAACGTCAAAACCAACAAAAAATATTTTATCGCTTGTGAAGTTTGTTAATACTAGGTTTTAAATTTAAGTTTAATACTCCTTGTAATTAAAAAAAAAATAAATAAATAAATACACAAAGAAAATGTTTTGCAAAGAAGTATGTAATAGTCTTATAAACCTGCAGCATGAACACAGAAGAACAAACCAATTATATATATATATATATATATATATATATATATATATATATATATATATATATATATATATATATATATATATATATATATATATATATTTATTATATATATATATATATATAATATATATATATATATATATATATATATATATATATATATATATATTATATATATATATATATATATATATATATATATATATATATTATATATATATATATATATATATACCATAAAAAAAAAAAAAAAAAACCTGAAAACCTAAAAACCATTCTAATAAAACTGGTCAAATTTACTTAAACACAACCTATCTATGACAAACTTTAAGTGTATAAAAAAGGTAACATGAATCAAGTTTTTAATAAATCTTAATACAATTAAATTTTTAATATAGTACCTGCATACCCACATAAGTTTATAAGACTATTACATATTTCTTTGCAAAACATTTTCTTTGTTTATTTATTAATTTATTTATTTTTTATTTTGAATTATAGGGAGTTTTAAATTTAAAACCTAGTATTAACAAACTTCACAAGCGATAAAAAAATCAGGTCTCGTGAATTGTAGTAAAGTTGCACTATTAAATATTCAGGAATATGCTTTAAACAGGTTAAAGTATTTTTGAATACTTTCGGATACACCAAAAAATGTGTTTTCTGAAATAAGTTTTGACGTTTTCATTTTTATCTTCCAAAATTATTTGCAGGTTTAAAACCAGTATCCAATTTATTGCTCGAATAAAAAATAAAATCACTTTTCTTAGACAATTATTTAAAAACACCATTTTATTCTTGTACTAAATACTTTTAATAGAAAACTTCTAGTCCATCCTAAATTTTTTATTGACTTAAAAGGATTTCTTAAAATATTTTAAAAATTTTTGCTTTGCATTAAAAAAAGGGATTGACATTGGATCCCGAAAATTAAAACTTATCTTATAACACTAAAAGAAAAAGAAGGCAAAGTGCCAATGAAGACTTAATTATATTTGGATTAATCTAAAATATTCTTTTAAATATACATATTTTATTAATTTTAAAAATATTTGTTTTTTTCAGCAGTACTCCCTAACGTGTAATATTTTTGAGCTGACCCTATACCCATTGTAGTTTAAAGGAACACATAGTTAGAGATCAAATTTTAAACACTCTGGACAATATTCGGGTTACACAAAATGTTATTATAACTAATATAATTTTTTAAATAACATTTGATAAATTTTTGTACACTTTTTTTTGGAAAATTAACCGTTGCAAAAATAACTACGTTTTATTTATCGACAAATTTAAAAAGCTTTAAGTATTTAATTAGGAAAAGCAATTTGTATATATAAATTTCACTTATCTGTAAAATTTTATTGCGATAGAGATAATTTTACACATGCATGATTAGTTGCTATTATTCTAAAAAGGTAAAAATGTTTATAATTATTTCTGATCAGCACTTTAGCCATGACTTGACCAACATTCGTCGGAGTAATTAAGAAAGTGCGTAACTCCATGTCGCACAACTTTTAAATAATTAAATAAAACTCTTTTAAAAAAGTATTGACACAATGACACAATATTATAATATTTTGATGCAAAAACTAAAAATAAAAAGATAATCGTAGTGGTATTTCAACATATCTGTTGTCATTTATATCTTATTTAACTGGTTAAAGGTATACACATAATTATTAGAAAGATTGAATTTATATAAATTTATAATTTATTAAGTATTTATTTGTATAATAAATTGTTTAATGAGACAGCTATACAAAAAAAAGTAAGTGGTCTGTAGGTACTTTACGACAATGGTATCCTGTATTTTTTCTCTTGAACACAAAGCGGGAGTCAAAACTGAGCCAATTGAACGGAAACTTTAGAATCTTAAAAAAAAGGTCTAAAATACCAAACATTTTTGAAAAAACGCCACCAATAATACTAAAAATTTGTTTTTCAATTTCTAAATGTATATTTATTTAGAAAAGACAAGTTAAAATAAAAAATATATGATTTTTGAAAATCCGTCCGCCCGCCATATTGAATCCGCCCACCAAAGAGTGACCGGAAAAACAGCATATTTTTAGCCAATTTTTCTCACCCTTGCCGGAGACCTTAAAAAAAGTCCTAAATATATTCTGCATATGTCAAATTATCGGTATTAAAAAATCAAGATAAGCATATTGTTGGGTTTTTCAAAAAATGTTGAAAATCACCCCTAATTAGGGGTTGATATGATGACGCAAAGGTGAAATGTATAAATAATATCAATACAAATGAAAGTTATTATAATTAAATTTTTTCTAAAAAATAAAATTTTAGAAATAGAAAATAATTTATTTTGATATTAATGATGGCGTAATATAGTTAAAAGTCGACTCTTAAACTCGCAAAGGGAGTTAAATCATCCCCTAAATATGAAAAAAATTAAAAACTACTTAAAAATCTAGGAAAAACTACTAGGATATTTTAAATTATTAGAAATTTAAATCATATACCTCCCACCAGTTTCTATTTAAGGAACCACCCTTATAGCGAAGGGATAAACCAAGGGTAATAAACCTAACAAGGAGTGCTCGATCCCATTTAAGCCCATATAAACCAATTTAAATGTCAATTCGGTATTTGTGACGTAATCTGTTTGCCTGTTTGTTTTGTTTACAAGTAATATAAAGTCTTAATTTTTTAAAAATATTATACATTACAGTTCTAATAGTAAGTACATATCCAAAATAGTTTTTAAAAGTTGAATATTTAACAAAAATTAATAAAATAAATCTGCCTTCTGGGCAAAATGGGCAAACGGTGACGTCCAAACATAACCTATATCTGCGGACAAATAGTAAAAATCGAGCACTCCTTGTTAAGTTTACTACCCTTGGGGATAAACTACCCCAGAACGTGATAACATACGAAAATATTATGGCAATATATGAAAACTGTAAGTAAGAATATTTTTTAAAATTTTTAGCGTTTTTTTGTATTATGTATTGTTATTTTTTTATTATTTTTTGTTGAATTTATTAAAACTAAAATTTAAAGGTGTTTTTTTATTCACATTTTTATACTTTTTTTATGTAAGGCGCTTTTATTAAGGGGGTGTTTTAGGACTAGGTGTGTACAAAAAATGTAAAATAGTGTAAACTATTTATGTGTAAACTATTATAACAAATAGATCTAAAATTCACTTATACAAAGTGTAACTTTTTTTTTATTTAAGAAAAAAAGGGAAAGTAAACATTAATTTTTTTTCACTTAAAAATGTATGTTGGTATTTTTTTTAATAAAGAAACACAGTTAGATACGTTCAAGTATCGCATTTTTAGTTTCACTGAAAAAGTAAACTTTCTAATGTTTCTTATTTTTTTGCAAAACATTTTTTTTTTTGCTTTGGTTGGCTTTGCACAGGAATGCATACAGCCACTACATTTAACGTATTATATTTAAGTTTTTTTTTTAACCAAATAATTTTTTAATGAGTATCTGTATAAAAATATATACGATAAATATTCGTATACACGAATTATTATACCTTAAAACCATTTACAATATATAATAAGGATTCATACAGACATACACTTCGAAATAAGTCACAAATTGGGAGCTGCTTGCGAAGAATGCAAAACATGTTGGCCTTTTTTTTGCAAGCAAAAAACACGTTTTTTACAATTGTTTAATGGGTACCTTTAGCTATATAAAATATTTGCTAACATTTTTGATAAAAGATGGCAATGTAGGAAAAGGTTTCTAAGAAATTGTACAAGAAATTTGCTTTCATTAACTATGTGTTTCGAATACCAAAATAAAAAAGTAAAAAATACAAGTATAAAAATTTAGGAGGTTTAGGGGAAATCTTGGTCATACAGTTTGTTAGTAATATGCGGTTCGTTTGAAAAATTAAAAGTTAAGAAGATTAAAAAGGGACGCGATTACAAATTTATTTTAAAAAGAAATATACCTTTATAAAATCTAAATCAAATACGGACTTCTTTTGTAAGACAATAAAAAAATATATAGTATTATTCTATATTTATTTTTACCAAACTAAACAAAGCTTGTAGCTTGGCTTATTACATATTTTTAATTTATAGATAATTCTATTTATCTTTAGAGCGCCTACATAAAACAAAAGTTAAGTAATTGTTTAATTAACAAGTTTTACATATTAATGGGTGCATTTTTTGTCAGTGTCACTATTGACAGAAAATTTTTAACGGTCCAGCACTGTAACACTTTTACGCTTAGGGTTGCTAAATAGACATTTTTGGAAATTTCATTCTGGTTAATGAAAGTAAATTTTAAATGACCATGGATTATTTATTTATACAACTTATTAACGAAGGCAATTAAATTGAACGTAAAAGTTACTATTATGTTTGTTTACTTTTATTTAAAAAACTATTTTTCTGCTGTCGTCTCTTTGTACAGGGTTTTCCCATAAACTTTTTTTCTACGATCCTTCCATATGGAGATACATGTACATAACGGACGCCCCTGGAAATTGATTTTTCTAAATAACTTTTAAATTACTGGGCGTAATTTAATGTTCTTTTAAAATTAAGGTTACTAGACAAGTCTTCTTAAACTGAACCCATTAAATCATATTTGGATTATTTAGTTTGTCAGGGACGGACTTGCTCTGACTCAATACTTTTGCTCTGACGCAATTTTTTTAACACCTTGTATGACAAAGGCTTAAAAATATTATTTTTGGATAGCCTTAACCTTAAACTAATAAAAGGTATTTTTAATTGAAATCGATAAAATCAACTATTTACGAGAAATAAAATATTTTCATTGGTAAAGTTTTTTACATTACACAGGGTGTTTTCTAATTGAAAGTCAAAATTTAAGAAGGCAATTTTTGGGTTTATTTTAAAAAGAAAACATCATATAAACGTATAACCTAAACGTCTTAACTTTTTAGATACGGGGTGGTAAAATTTTCAAAAATAAATCATTTATTATTTATATCTGTAATACCAATTTAGATATTTTAATGAAGTTTGGCATACATGTACTATATTTTAAGAAGCATTTTTTAGTGTACCACATTTTTTTTTCTTTTCACCAATGCGTTCGTACGGAATTTCACCTGCTTATTTTGGCGGACATTGATAAAACGCCACTGATTTTTTTAATCCGATGCACGGTTATTGCTTAAAAAAATAAAAACTGTTTCTCTGCATGATCATAACAATATCGGTAAAGAATATCACCCTGCTGAGAAATATCTCGATTAAATTTTTCCAGGCGAAAACTGTGCGTTGGACTAATAAAATTATAAGCAGATTTAATCTCTTGATTTTTTTTTGTTCGACGTACGGTTTTCATCTAGAAAAATTTAATCCAGATATTTCTCCGCATGGTGATATTCTTTACCGATATTGTTATGATCATGCAGTGAAACGGTTTTATTTTTTTTTAAGCGAAAACCGTGCATCGGATTACAAAAAAAATCTAGTGATCAACTTTACTTAGAAATAATTTTTATTTTAAGAGAAATCAGTGGCGTTCCATCAATGTCTGCCAAAATAGGCAGGTCAAATGCTTCTTGATATCTAGTACATGTAAACCAAATTTTATTAAAATATATAAAGTGGTATTACACATATTAAGAATAAAACGTTCATATGAAGTTTTTTTTCTTAAAATGAACCCAAAAATTGCCTCTTTAAATATTGACACTCAATTAGAAAACACCCTGTATAATGTAAAAAACTTTACCAATCATAATATTTTATTTCTCGTAAACAGTTGATTTTATTGATTTCAGTTTAAGGTTAAAGCTATCCAAAAATAATATTGTTGAGCCTTTATTATACAGGGTGTTAAAAAAATTGCTATTATTGTGTTAGAGCTAGTCCGTCCTTGGCAAACTAAGTAAGCCAAATATGATTTAATGGGATCATTTTAGGAAGACTTATCTGGTAATCTTCATTTTAAAAGAACATTAAATTGCGCCTAGTATTTTAAAAGTTATTTAAAAAAAAACGATTTCCAGAGGCGTTTGTTAAGTACCTGTATCTTTGTAAGGGAGGGTCGTAGGAAAAAAGTTTATAGGAACTTGTCATAATATTTTTCGTTCTTTTATAAGATTTCGAGAGATTGCCCACATATTCTGGGACACCATATTTATGAATACTCGGATTATTAAAAATTCTAGGTTTTTTTAATATTATGTTTTAAAATTATTAGTTAAAAAACATCATTTAAAAAAAAGAAAAAATATAGGCAACTTCAACTTTTTTAAATGGAATACCCTGTTTATTATAGGCTACAACGAAAGATCTTTTTTTTTTATTTCAAATATATACATTGATGATATTTGAGTGAACCATTTTGAGATATTTGAGCTTTTAAATTATAAATGAATTAAAAAGAAATTATATTAATATCAAGAAAGCCATGGATACCATAAAGTTGTGATGATAAATTTGACGTTTCAATATTGTAAAAAGTTAAATTTATCATTTTAACTTTTAAGAATAATTTCATCCCCATCTGTCGATGGGCTATTCAGAAGAACAAAAAAATCCCTATTGTGCGTTTTTTTTTAATGGCAACAATAATAATTTGACGACTGTGCAAAGGTAATATCACTTATTATAATCCCTAACAACGGGTACCATCTATAGACACTATTAAATACACAGTCAGAAAGTTTAGTGAGAGGAAAAGCTTAAAAATAAAGAAAAGGGCTGTAGCACGAATTGAAAATAAAGATTTGGCTACCCTTCTTTTTTTTAGGATAATTATTATACTTTCTCTATTGGACTAGCACTAACTACTTTCAATAATTTTAGTAAATTTTAAAATATCAATCTTAGATGTGGCATCTGAACTTAATAAAACATATTATAAAACTTATTCAATTTTAAAATTTTACAAATTTCATCCTTATAAATTTACGTCCGTCCAGAATCTTTCTGCACAAAACATGCAGGACCGACCTGAGTATGCATTGGAAAAAGCTAGGCTTAAGCAGCAGGTTTTTAATAAAATTCTATTCACCGACGAGTCTTTCTTCACTAAAGCAGGAATGTTTAATAGCAAGAATAAACATTATCGGCCCAGAGAAAACCCTCATCAAATTCAGCAACATAATAATTCTTTTGTTTTCATGTTTTTCTTGACAGTAATATGTTTTTTTATTTATTTATTTTTAATTTGAGCTTAAATATCTCAAAAATGGTTGACCCAAATATTATGAATGTATATATATATATATATATATATATATATATATATATATATATATATATATATATATATATATATATATATATATATATATATATATATATATATATATAACGTACCCAGGATTTTTTTTCGGGGGGGTTTTGATTCTGCTAGTATTTAGGTATGTCTTCAGGCGTTGGATTGATATTTCTGTATAGATGTAAGAGGGTTAAGCCATTTAACCTTTTTTCGGAAGAAGAATTTCTTAGATAATTTTTTAAACGACGTAATACAGAGAAAGTTCTTTCATTCTCCGCAGTGGAAACAGGTAAAATTGCTAGTATGGAGAGCAATGTTCTGATATTTGGCAGCATTTGCGTGTTTTCACAACAATCTAAAGCACTAAGAGCATCTTTTGGCCAGCGGTCTTTTCCAGTCTAGAAATTGCTCTATACCAAAATTTAAGTTCTACTTTTAATTCATCAAAAGTACCTGTTAGGTCACTTATAAAACATTACTAGATCTTCAAATCCTTTTATAGCGGCATCCGAAAGAGATTGAAAGGGTTTGTTGGCAATAAACTTTGAAATCCAACCAGTAGTGACTTATGTTTTGAAAACCTTTCTTTTAAATTATTTATAAAGCTATCTAAAAATGGAATATATATTGAAATGCGATAATAATCTTCAGCACTATCAACATTTACATTACACCTTTTGTTTGAGTAATAGCAATACGCGGTTTATTCATACAAAAGTTAAATTTTTTCGGCCTGCCTCTGAACATTAAAAAAATTATGTACTGAATTCCTTGTCTGCGTTTTGTCTTAAATTTTCTAGTTCTTCTTAGTATCTTCCGCTAAATCTGTTGCCTTTCTTAAATCAATATTTCGTTGTTGAAGTAGCTTACATGTTACTGTAAGTAAATACCTGATTGACAACCTGCAACGAAATAGCAAAGTCAACTTTTCGTATTGAAGAGCCTAATTGATTTGCGGCATTTGCTGAGTCTCTATCTGTCCATTCAGAAATTTTATCTAAAGCAATCACAATGCCGTCATATAACTGCAAAAAAACTGCTACAGAGTTGTACCTCTCAGTCCATCTAGTAGCACAAAGCCTGTCAATTTTTCATGACCAGAAGAAACGTTTGCTTTTTCCAAACATTGTTTTAATACAGCTTGCCTTTTGGGAGTATTAAAAAATTCATAATTTCCCAATTATACCTAACGAATAAATCCTAATTGCGGGCACTTCACAGGAGCTGGATACAGCTAGGTTTAAAGAATGTGCCACACAATGCACATATACCGCTTTTGGGTATAATTCTTTAATGAGCCTGAACTCCATTAAACTTTGCCGCTCATGGCAGCAGCGCCATCGTAACCCTGACCACGTAGCTTGCTCATATTAACTCCAAAAACTCATAAGACTCTCAATTATTGTTGTTGAAATCTTTTCCTGTGACATTTTGAAGGGGTACAAACTGCAAGAAAGTTGATCTTCGAATATGTCACGTCAATGCATCGAACACAAAGAGACATTTGCTCTGTACCAGCAATATCGGTAGTCTCGTCAGCTAATACTGAGAAATACGGAGAAGAATTAATTTTAGATACCAACTTTTGAAGAATTAGACAATTGCTTATTTCAATTATTTCATTTTGTATTTTCCAGCTGGTATACAATGCATTACATTTAGCGCTAGACAGCACTTGTTGAAGGGTTTGGTCAAATTTTGCCCGATACCTTAAAAGTTCCCGAAAATTACCCTCATTTTCTTCAGAATCTTCAGCAACTCGCCATCTCTATGCCCTCTCATTGCTAAGCCCTGTCGTCCACATAACAAAACTGTTTCTATAATAGGTTTTAATTTATTTCTATTTTCCAAAATTTGTTTTTTTGCCTCTTGATTTACTTGCAGATTTACAGGGTCTTGCACTCCCGTTTCAATTTTCAAAATGATGTCTGCGTTTTCAACGTTATTTTGGTGATATTTACATTGCTGGTGCTCTTTAAATCGTTCTATGGCCTTTTTCCAGTCGTCAAATTTTTCAGAACATAATTTTCCAAATTTTTTTGATGTTTTCCTACCCCTACATCAGTGTGAGTATGAAAGAAGACAATATTTGCAATACGCGCCATCAACTTTTTTGGAATAGGTCAACCAAGTCCATTTATAGCCACTTTTGCCTGAAATTTTAAGTTTCTTTTCCCTGATGAAGGAAAGTTAAATGTTATTGGCGGTAACCATAAACTGTTTAACACCTCTTGCTTTCGACTATTCGATAACTCTACATTTACAAAGTTGGCTATGTCATACGGATCCCACTGTTCACTTGGTTCTGTATTTAACTGTTCACTAACCTGGTTTTCTTCTTGAGAATCTAAAATTAAAAACTTAGTCAACAAGAAATATTACGGCTAATTTTCAAAAAAGTTCCCAGCACAAAAGCAAGTTTAGTAAATACATACTGAAATTTGTTAAATTTATGTCACAAAACAAAAAAGCATTGAAATTTGAAAAAATCATACATACCGGCAACACTGTTTGAAGTCTCGCCGCCGTAAATTTCTGCTTTACGCTCCCATTGCGGTTCGTGTCTGTGCTGCGTTTCTCAGTCCACCGCATCTAGAGTCTTAAGTTAAGAAATAAGAAGTAATTAGTTCGACTCTCGATTTGCAAACACAGTTAAATTACACAACACAAACATAAAATTATTCGTTATTATCGAGTTTTGTACTAACTTACTAAAAAATATTTGGCTTTTATTATTGGTTATCCTTACTCTCCATCATGTTGTTGCAAATCTTCACTAGGTTCTGCATTTATTTTTGTTTTTTTCTTTGAAAAAAACTGCATAATATCAAGCTGACGTTTGGAAGTCATGTTCACAAAATCTAAAGTAGGTCTTTCTTTTGTAAAAAAATGTTTTTGCGTTGACGGTAAACGTCTAATTAACATGCAACGTACTATTTTAATAAGTAAGCGGTGTTGTCAGCTCGCTCTAGGTTGCAAAATAAAATAATATTTAAATCTTTAAGGGCGAAATGGCGTCTTAGCAATCTTCAGTATATTTTTATAATTTCGGGGGGGGTTAGGACCCCCAAAACCCCCCCCTTGGGTGCGCCACTGTATATATATATATATATACAGGGTGCCATACCCGAAGGGACAATCTGAAAAACCGTATAGAGAGTCGGTTAGCTATGGCAGTGGTTGTGCATTTAGTGCCTGCATCAACATGCCGTTTAGAAAGTTGTAAAATTCTGAGTACTTCTGAGATATCTCGAAAAACCGAAAATTTTGCGATTTCGCTTTTTATTTTTGACGTTATTTAAAGAGAGATATGGAAAAATCAAATGACAATTTTCATCACTTTTTTAAGCTCTACAAAAACTGCTTTGAGAGATTTTTCTGTACGACGTTTCGTTTTCGTTAAACCATCATCAACTTTATTTTTTAAATACGAACCTGGTTTTTTATTATTTAATTTTTTTTGAACCCCCTATTATTCCAATTACAAAAATGTATAACACTTAATATTTATTTAACAAATATGAACGCCCCTATAAGAAATGATGTGCGTTCCTTATCTAAGTCATTGTCTCTTATGGAAAATATGTTTATTTAACAGAAAAATAATAAGTGTTATATATCATTGTAATTGGGATTATAACTACTTCAAAAAAATGCAATAAACAATTAAGGGCCGTATTTAAAAAAATAAAGTTGATGATGGTTTAACAAAAACGAAACGTCGGCGTCGTACGGAAAATCTCTCAAAGCTGTTTTGTAGAGCTTAAAAAGTGGCCATGAGAAAGTGTCATTTGTTTTTCCATATCTCTTTAAATAACGTCAGAAAAAAATAAAGACGAAATCGCAAAATTTCGGTTTTTTTCGGATATCTCCGGAAGTACTCAGAATTTTACAACTTTCTAAACAGCATGTTGTTAGGCACCTAAATGCGCAACTTTGCCATAATTTAAGTGACTTCATATCTCTTACGGTTTCCGAGATCCCCATGCATGCACTCGAATCTGTGGCACCCTGTATATATATTTGAAATTAAAAAAAATATATATTTCGTTGTAGCTCATAATATACAGGGTGTTTCAAAAAGTTAAAGTTGTCCATATTTTTTCATTTTTTTATTGTCATATTTTTTTACTTACAATTTTAATAGATAATATGGAAAAGCCTACTATTTCAATATAAAACATTTTTTCTATCTTTAAAAATAAAGGCTCTAGATGCCACGTAAATATAATCAAAGACCCTGTACAGTTTGCGGCTTATATCATTAAAATTATAAAAAATCACATTCGGTTGCAGATTCTTTATTGCCTATACAGAAGTCCTAAAAATTACGATACTTTGCAGGATGAATACCTCATCTCTTTAGAATAGCAATACTTTAAGTACCACTTTTAAAAATAACTGCGTGTCTACTACTTAAATAAAGAATGTTGTATTATATACTTTTAAATTATGGATATATTGAACTGTATACACATGACTCTTTTTTTAAATAAATTTAATAACGTTAAAGCAAACTTTGTTTTGAAATATATTTTAAAAATTATTATTTTTTTAAATTTTATATTCAAATATATCAGGAGCAACGTTATCATTTTATCAAAACGTGTTTTAAATCACAATAGCAATTATAATAAGATATTTATTAATTTTTATAAATTGGTAATGATGGAATAATTTTATAGTGTCAAGGCTTCTCTTTTTCTAGAAACTCGTATTGAATGGTATAAACGAGTTTCTTAAAAATTATTTTTTTTACTTTATACTTAAATAATTTTATTTATTTTTCTTAAACCATAAAACAAAGTTTTACAATATCCCTATTTTTAAAATAAATATAATGTTGAGGAAATTGGTGTCATTAATATTTAAAATACCACAATGGCATTAAAAATTTAAAATATAACATTTTAGATGCAATTTAAATTACATTAATAAATGTTAAAGAAATATTTACTCTGAGCCATAATAAACATAACTTTTTTTAAGATAAATAAATATCTCGTGAAAAAATGTGTTGCAAATCAAAAAACTATTAATATTATCTTACTTAAAGCAACAGTAAAAAACATAATAGTGTGGTATAACCCCATTACTATGTTGGTTATTATCTATTTTAAAAGCCAAAAATTAAATAATAATAGTATATTACATACCCAGGTGGAAAGTGCTTCATTTCTGTCGAGAGATGCGTTAGTAGACCGAGGCGCAGCCGAGGTCGACTATACTTCTCGAGACAGAAATGAAACTTTCCACCGAGGTTTGTATACTATTTTATTTACCACCACTTTATTCATTTCCTATTATTTTAAATTGAAATTATGAAAATTGATCCGGTAATAATTTTATTAGGCGGCCGTGCTTCGCAATTTGTATCGTTGTCATGGTAACGGGTTGTCAAAGTGTCAATACATACATACAGTGTAAGAAAGACGCTTTAAATCTAAATAGTAATTTGTTTTAATTTCGAAAATCCAAAAAAAAATGTTATCAGATAAGAAATTTGAGTTTGCTGCTACTCCACCAAAAATTCGAGAATATTATTATTATTATTAGAATGCGTATGTTCGTGTGTCACTATACCATTTTTAAATATCAATATTCAATGAAATTACAAAAAAAATTACTTTCCAACCGGGTGGAAAGTATAAGTCAAAAAACGTCAACTTTCCACCTTTCAATGATAGGTGAAATGTCATTATTACATGCATGGTTGTAAATAATAATTTTTGGTTTAGTTTTTTAGCAACCATATTTGCTGCGATTTTTATAAGATTATAAATAATTCCTTTCAATGCTTTCTGTTACAGCTTACACAGATAAGACATTCCATTAATTTTGAAAAGTGTTTAGTATGCTACATTTTTAAGCTTATACTATAAAAGCAATCTCATTGGTTTTACAATTATCTGCGTCATCCCCAACATATTACTATAATGTGAGATACTGCATATTAATAACTTTAAAATCCTAAAACTAGTTAATTAATTTTTAAAAGTATATGTATAGAAACTTTACCTGTAAGAATACTTATTACTGAGTATTCCATGTTAGAAACTTGCACTTGGTACTACCCTTGTTTTAAAACTAAATAAAATAATTTGTTTTGATTTCTTTTAATAAAGGAACAACCTTTATAATCTTATCGCGTAATTAAACATCGATATTTTATTCTTAAATTATTTAAAAAAGATTCTATATCATTTAAGAATTATAAGTGGTTTCTAAAAAAACCAATATTGTTATTGGCATCTCGCATAGTATTTACCTTAAAACCTATTAAGGGGGTATTCAAATCTAGCAAATTAAAAAAAATCAAAACAATTTTTTGTCATATTTCGATAGTTTAGATATTCAAGGATATCTCCCTAAAACGATTTTTTGAAGTCCGAAATATTTTAAAAGTTATAGCTAAAGTTGTTGTTCTGCTCAATAAAGCTAAAATCGAAAATTCTGAGTTTCAGGTTTTAAGTGCTTTAAAAGAAGGAAGAAGTGCTTTACTTTCGGAGATAAATTCGTTAAATATTCAATTTGAGGCTGTAAAAGGCCCGATATATGCATAACATGAATTTTCTTTATATATCCCTCCATGGCAGAAAGCAACAAAAAATTTAAATTTCATCTTTTACTATTTTTAAAAATTCGGAAAAGTTAAAAAAAAAACTGAAAAACCTACCTTTTTTAGAAACCGCCATTTTGCGAGAATTTTTTTTTATTTTTCTTGGTTCCTGCCATAATGACATTTGTACTGATAAAGAATCTACAATTTGTTTAGTTTTTAGATAAATCAAATGAAACGGAATCGTGACAATTATAACGCTCTGGACACGTTCTTTTTCCCCTTCTACTTCAACAGCGTGTAACTTGGTGAAATATGTTCTTTTTTTATTCCTAAAATATAACTGAATAAATGAGAAAAAAAATGGACAGCGAAAATAATAATTGTTTTATTTTTTATCGACCGTAAAAAACGCCCGAAATTCGGACTTCTAGACTAGAATACCCTCCAAATAAGTTGCAATGTTTTGGAATTATAAAAGGTATATGTAAAATAGTGCTTAAAAATAATATATTCTAATTTATCTCTAACTGAAAAAAATACTGACCCCATATCAGTAACATAGTACTAAATATTCGTGTTTATTCGAGTTTGAAGACTGATTTATTTAAATATTTTTAGTTGTTTTTAAATAATTTGGAAGACAGTTTACTTTTTACTATGGGTATTTTATTTCTTAAATTTTGCAACTATTTAATGTGCTTTTCTTGCTCTGATACTTTCCATATAATTAATTTTATTTAGTTTATTTTTTGCTTTATTTAATGTTTTCGGGTTAACGATTGTTTTGTATGTGATCCCTCTTTTATTGCAAATATCATCTAAGGTTTGGAGTGTGTTGTAACTATATAGTCCAGTAAACGAAGTTGTGGACCTGAAGATCAGGTTGGGCCGTCACATTTTTTTTTAATTTGCAGGTATTAATGTGTACATTGACCTTTTAAAAATATCATAAATAGAAAAATGTCCACAAGGGCTTGAAAATGACCCCTAAGAGCCCGGAAATCCGTTTTTTCAAGTATTTTGGCCGATATCTCTTAAAATAGGACACTTACGCAATTTGTGTTTAGACGAAAATAGATAGCAGTTTATTTGGTGCAAAAATGATTTCCATCACTTTTATGAAAACTTTGATAGTTTTTGAGATAACCGGCCATAAACGCGCGTATTTTTTGCACCTGCCCCGCTACTTACACTTCCAGGCGGACGAACAAATTTCTAAATTACTCACGTAAAAATGCATATTTTCCACGATTCAAAGTTCATATGAAAGGAACCTGTAATATATTTTTGCCTATAGCTATAATATTTTTTCACTATTTCCTTTTTTTTGTCTCTTTCGATTGGTGAAAACTCAAGCCAAAGTTAGTTTTTGCTCGATATTGTGACCCTCCTATCAATCTGTTCATATTTTTTTTATAAAGATTAATTTCACCGAATCCTTTTGGATAATGGAGCTTTGAAAGGCGTTGAATACATTTCAAAAGATTCAATAAATATTCTTTGTGTATTTTTATAAACAACGTGTTTTTCTAAGGGCGGTTTTTTAAATTTCCGACTTCTAGAAAAAAAAAAAAAAGGACAAGTTATTACAGCTATAGGTTCCTTTTTCCATATGAACTTTGAATCATGAAAAAATATGCATCTTTAGGTAAGTAATTTAAAAAAATTTCCGCCCGCTTGGAAATTTAAGTAGGAAGGTAGGTAGGTTTAAAGTAAGTGGACTTTTTACGCCCTCCACTTCGACCGATCGGTCTATTGTTCACACCTTTTTATATTTCTCTCAATAGGATCAGACTTCTAATGAATCCGATACCAGATTGGGAGAGAGTTCTTTTATCTCCTCTTACTGGTGTCGCTACCGGACACGAGCACAATATGTGTTCTGATATGTTCTGATGTCCCTGTCTCCTGGAGAGTATGACGAGCAGACGGTTAGATCCGTCATGCCCTTCTCTTCCGGTCTAGTGACGTGGGTAGCTACCAGGTCCTTGTTACAGGAACCAGATGTTCTTTCTGAGGCTGCATTTCCGGCCTTGCCCTATGAAAACGGTCCTATCCGCTTTCTGTTTAAAGCCAGGGAACCCTTTTCCCTATAAAGGCGGTTCTGTTTGGATTCAGGGATTCCTTTTCTATGCACCTGTTTGTTCGGGATAGATTAGCCCTTCCCCGTGAAACAGGCGCCGGTGACTTCAAGGGCACCTCTCGATACGGATTCACCCGTTTTAGTCGGCGCACCTTTGTCTGCTTGTGACCTTGAGTGGCAATTCTCGAAACGGATTTATCCGTTTCGGCAAAGACAATGGTAGTTATAACTACAATTGTCTTTGGTTTCGGTCAGCGCACCTTTGTCACTTTTTTCCTACGAAAGCGGTTCTGTCCGCTTTCTGTTTGGAGCTAGGGAAGTAATAGTCCACCACGTTTAAGTAGCTTAAAGCGCCTTTCGAGATGCGGGGCAGGTGCAAAAAATACGCGGCGCGTTTGTGGCCGGTTATCTCAAAGACTATTAAATTTTTGACAAAAGTAATGGAAATAATTTTTGCAGCTAATTAACTGTTGTTCATTTTCGTCTAAACACGAATTGCGTAAGTGGCATATTTCGGGAGATATCGGCCAAAATATTTAAAAAAACGTATTTCCGGGCTCTTGGGGGCCATTTTCAAGCGCTTGCGGACATTTTTCTATCTATGATATTTTAAAAAGTCAATGTACACATTAATACCTGCAAATTAAAAAAAATATATATATGACGGCCCGACCTGATCTTCAGGTTTGGAGTTTCTCCGGCCTTCATTTACTGAACTAATACTTCCATTATACTATTAAAATTTCTAGATAATTAGCATTGAAACTAACTAAAAATCAAAATGTAATAAAACTAACTTTTTTCTTCTGTCACAGATTTTATTTTGCTTTTTAGCGGGACTGCAGAGTGAGGACATGTACTTATACCTTATATCCTATTTTTACAATGTGGTTTTTTCTTTATGATTATTAGGTCCTATCGCTATTTTTAGATGTTTATTGCTATAATAAAAGAACTATTGTGGGTCAAAAATACTAAATAATTTTATTTTTTCAGTCTGTCTGCACATTTAAAAGATTTACGTTATTATTTTTATTGTGTTTATAAATTTTTAAAGCTTTCTAGTACATTTATTTTTTTAGTTTTTTTTCGAAATGTAAACTTTTTAGAGTGTCGATGTTAGAAAAAGGATGATTCGAGTCTAGGAAATCATTTCCTAGACTTAAATGTGATTTTCTTTTGCCTAATCTAAATGATGCGTAACGTTTCTTAAATATTTGGCCTGTTTGTCCTATTTAACAGCTTTTGCACTCAGAACATTCTAGTTTATAAACTCCGGATTTTTCATGTTTATTAAACTTGTCTTTTACGTTAAAAAGGTGGTGGGGTAGTTGTGTTCTTTTATTTTTGAATATATTTAACTTATTGTTGTTGATTTTCGTTTTTTGGTAATTTGATTATTTATTTGTTTAACCTTGTAGCCGTTATTTATGACAATATATCAGATAGTGTATAGTTCTTTATTTAATTTTTTATGGTCCAAAGGAATGGAAAAGGCTGTGGATTATTGATCTATATGCTGCTAATTTTTGGCTATTGGGGTAATTAGAGTTACTAGAGATGGTAGTATCTGAAAATGTGGGTTTCCTATAAATATCAAATTATAATTTATTGTCTTTTTTGGTAATGGGTATATTTAAAAAATTAATAATGTTGTTTTTTTTTCTTTTTCTACCGTAAATTATATTTTTGGGTAAATGTAATTTAGGTGGTCTAAAGTAAGTTGTAACTCTTTATCATTTGCGGTAAAGCAGAAAAGAATATCATCTACGTATGTATACCAAAAAATTATGTTTTAAGCAAAAGGTGTATTTTAAAATGTGTTTAACACACATACCTCCCCTTAAAAAATGTCCCCGAAAAACTTAATAAAGTTATCAGAGTAGTCACACATCCAAAAAATAATAGAAATAATTCTACCATTTCATTTTTTGATATCACAAATATGTTTCCCAATATCCCAATTTAAGATTGTATAGATATCATAGATGAAGTGCTTTTTTAAAAGAATATTAACAGAGTGAAACATCAGGAAATTTTACAATTATTTAAAATTGGCGTTAACGGCAGTTATTTTCAGTTTAATAACAAATTTTATAAACACAAAGATGGTTTATTAATGGGGTCACCTCTTAGCTCCTTACTTAACAGAATATTCATGTCAAAATTTGAAGAACAATTTTTAAACACACCTTTTGCTTAAAACATAATTTTCTGGTACAGATACGTAGACGAAATCTTTGTTTACTTTACCAGAAATGATGAAGCGTTACAACTTACTTTAGACTTTTGACCATCCAAATTACAATCATCCAGAAATAAAATTTACGGTAGAAAAAGAAGAAAACAACAGTATTATTTTTTTTTATAGTTCATTTTGTTTCCTGGGAATATCAATATCAAGTAAGTTTATTTTCTATTTTTGCATAATTTCATAAAAATAATTATTTTATTATAGTACCTACTTAAAAACAAATCAATTTTATAAAGAATTAAATATTTTTATATTTTTGTATGTATTTTGTTACTATTATTGCAAGAACAGACTAGCTCTTCATAATAATATATAAAAAAAGTATAATTTTCAAAAGCATTACCCATCATTTAGAATACGCAAAAAAAACTCAAATTTTTCAAACCATTTCCTAGACTCGGCACCCTTGTCCTAATATAGACACTCAAAAAATTTTACATTTTGAACAAAAAATTAAAAAATTAAATATACTAGAAAGCTTAGAAATTTTTGAATACAATAAAAATGTAAATCTTTTAAATATGCAGACAGACTCAAAAAATTCCCAATTATTTAGTATTTTCGATCCACAATAGTACTTTTAGTAAAGCAATAAACATATAACAATAGCGGTAGGACCTAATAATTGTAATAGTAGAGGAGCCGAAGAGAGATCGTTCTTCACACACAATAGGTCACTTGAACATTTTTTCGCTGGCAAGAGTATATCAACGCGTTTTATATTTAATTATCTTTATTCTTAAATCATAATAGTCACTTATAGTTTGCACCTTCTGGCCAGATAGTCTTGACTAAAAATGAGCGGGCAAGACAAGCTAGGCATGTTTTGTACGGTTCAAAATTTCGATCTATACAAAATTTATTTAGTGATCACGTACTCAAAGTTTTAAAAAAAAGTTAATTAAAGTTAATTTAATTAAAAATAGTGTTGACCCTATTTTTATAGGCAATATAGTCAAAATGCATTTGTTTATGTGTAAGATTAACAAAACAATGGGTTTCATCCGGGTAACAGATGGGTGAAGAACGATCTCTCTTCGGCTCTTAGACTATAAACGAAAAACCACATATTATAAAATAAGGGTATAAGGTATAAGGCCGCGGTCAGAGTAGCCCCGTATTCGGCCGAATTTATTTTCGGCCGGGTTTGACCGATATCTGTGGTAAATTAAATTTCATAACGTTATAAAGTTGGTCACAGTGCAACCGATTCTGACCGATACGTTCGGCCGAAAATATCTGGCATCGGGCAAATTCAAATTGATTTGTTTTTTTCGCTAGTATTTGACCGATTTTAAAGAGGTTGACAAATAGTGCTTTCTGACAATGGTGGATTGCAAAAAGTTAATAAGTTTAGTTTTCGATAGACCTAGTTTATGGGATGTGCGAAGTAAAAATTACCATAATAGAGACATTGCCAGAAAACTGTGGAATAAAATTGCGTCGGTTTAATATCTGTAAAAAAGAGTGAGTTAATCACCAAACATTTTCCTGGATCTGAAAATACCATTAACATGATATCTCTTTCTTTTTTTAATAATAGCAGCTTGACGGCGGCTTTCTGCACTTAGTAACACTTGCAAATCCATTCTGTTTAACTTTAAAGTAAAATAATAATACTTAAAAAAACCAGAATCGCTGGTATCAAATTTTCAAAAAAACTAATATTCGGTAGAACCCTGACCTTGACCATAGCGTTCGGCAGTTCTCTTCGTTCGTTAACGGCCGAAAATAAATTCGGCCGAATACGGTGCTACTCGGACCGCAGCTCTTTATTTTGCATAAAAATGTACTGTCACAAAGTACGGACAACTCAAGAGATTCTTTAGCTTGGAATCGTTTAATAATAATATTTTTTTTGGCTTTATAATAACAAGATATTACAATTTACTTAACAGAATGTTAACAAGAGACATAATTTCTTATTTTATGTAACTATTTAACCTATTTAAAACATCTCTCTGTTAATCTAAAGATCAAGTCCAAGCAACAAAAAAAACTAAGCTTTTTTGCAGTGTAAATATCGCTGCTTGAATACACCGGGGTAATTATTTGATTACACCCAAGTGGTCCAGCAAACATTATCTACGCGATAGCAAAGTCTTCTGATCATTCAATAATCGCGATGCTCTTCCTATCAAAATTATTTTTAAAAGTTGCTAGGGAAATTACACAATTGAGTCCTACTTTAACAGAAAGTACATATACATTGCAAAAAAAACTCTGTTTTTTCAATGCAGTCAACTAAGTAAGTTTTTTTCCCGTACCCACCAAAAAAATAAAATAGAAATTAAAGCGTTAAAGAAAATAATGCGGACAAATTGGCGACGGCGACACTAATGTCTACATACGAATACCGAAGCAAAAAGAAGCTGCAGGAATTAGGCCAATTAGCACAGGCAGACTTTATGCCACGCTAGAACCTTTTTAGGTGTGGACAGCAGCAGATATAGCGACTTTTTTACTAAAGAGTCGTAAAGTATAAAGGTCACCACCAGGCAACCCCATTATGAGCAAAATCCGCGGAAGTTAGCGGAAACAATAATTTTCAAACCAACAGAAACCAAACAGACAAATACACTAAAACAAAAACCACAGATAAATCAGAAAATAATAGAGCAAAATAGTGCTGTTAGCAAATATAGATATAGCTGACCAACAGAAACCAAACAGACAAATAGACTAAAACAAAAACCACAGATAAATCAGAAAATAATAGAGCAAAATAGTGCTGTTAGCAAATATAGAAATAGTGTTTGTATTTGTGGTAAAGCTCATTAAGTGTATGATAGTGTCTAGTTTGGGAAATAAAATTGGAGCGGCTGGAAGCAATGGCAGTAATAATGCCAAGCGTAACGAGGATACTGAGCATAAAAAACGTTAACGCCAATTATTTTACGTCATTTTAATATATTTTTTTATTGCTATTATTTTATAATGGTTATCTTATAATGATAAAAATGCAAATTAAACATCTTAACGTAAGAACTCTTTCGGCATATTTTTAATTTTTTTCAATACAGATAATTATAACATTATTCCATTGAGACTTGACTTAATAATTACTAAAAACACCTATGTAAAATCACTGTCAAGTTCTTATATAACCAAAAATCTCGACCTCTTAAAGTACTAATAATCTAAAATTAGACCAAGTTCTGTCAACAATTTTGTTCTATTTTTTTTATCTTTTGAGTTTTTACTAATTTGTCTGTTGAGTAAACAATATTTTTTATTAATACAGTGAATATTTTTTTATTAATACAGATCAGTAAAATACTTGCAAGTCAATAACGAGTGGAATTAAATCGCGATATTTTTGGATGAACATTTGGCCCTTATTTTACACAAATGTTTTTGGTAAAATCTCTTCTATTTTTTCTAAGTTCAATGAATTGGCAAAAATGGAAAGGGGTTTCTTGTCTGCTTTCTTAATATACCTTGCTTTGTAGGTAGAGTCTAAACTTTAGATTAAATATAAAGTGCGATAAATGCTTATTTTAGTGTCTCTTAAATCGCGCCTGGTTTGAGGTCTGTTAGGTAAATGTAGCAATTTTCTTTGTTTAGTGAATAAAATCCTGCCTCAATTTTAAATTTGAAGTCAATTATGACCTTAGAAACTCAGGTTCAATAAATATACCATATTATGGCCCTGTTTCAGGGAGTTCCGAGAACAAATATGCAGTTCCCCGAATTTTTCTTTACTTGTGCCCTAAAACCTATTGTAATGAAGTTTGGAATATCGTCAATCATGTTTTGTACTCAGGACTTGCTTTGTTATCGGTGTAACTTTAAGCTGTCGGTATGTCTCTATCAAGTATGTCACGTCAACGTCAAGTCAAAAGTGCTGTCTGTCATATGTCATGATTTGCAATAATAACTCTTCCTGTTTATTTACCCGAGAATACAGACTTTTATTTCCATCCCTTAAAAACCACAAAACTAGGAGTTAGGGCAATTCTACAACAGGTTATGGGCCCAGAAACCCAATCTCCAGGTTCGAAAGTGTGTTTTTGTCGTGTTTACGCGATCGTGGGTTGAAAAGTTTTAACGTAGTTTGCGTCGAAAAGTATTAAGTTCGGGCGAGATAAAACAATGGCAGTCAATTACATTAATAGCGTTCCCAAGTTAGTCGGTAGGGAAAATTATGATGAATGGTGTTTTGCAGTAGAGAATGTCTTTGTGTTGGAAGGGCTTTCCAAGTGCATTGATGGGTCAGAGACTGACACTGTTCTCGTGGCAAAGGCCAAGGCTAAGTTCGTTTTGACCCTGGATCCGTCCCTTTATGTGCATGTTAAAGATGCCACTACATGCAAAGAGGCCTATGATAAGATTAAAAATCTTTACGAGGATGTGGGATTTACAAGAAAAATTGGGCTGTTGCGCAATCTGATTTCTTTGAGGTTAAGTAATTGCGAGAATATGGAATCGTATGTCAATCAAGTGATTGAAACATCACAGAAACTTCGTAAGACAAAGTTTGATATAAGCGACATGTTGATGGCTATAGAACATGCAGGTATTCCTATTACAACTGATTCAATTAAAAGTAAACTTTTAGACATGCAACCAGATGGCTCTAGTCATAGCAGTAAAGCAGGTGCTTTCACAGTGAATTCTGGTAGTTTTAAGAGGCAATCGAGAGGTGGCGCTACGAGCAATGGTCGAAGAGTAACTGATTCTTCGAGAGCCAGTGTTAGCAATGAAAAGCAGGACAAAAGCAAGGTAGTGTGTTACCGTTGCAGGCAAATGGGGCATTACATGTCAAAGTGTCCTAACAAAGCAAAAAGCGAAGCAAAAAGTGATGATAAATATGCATTTAGTGCAATATTTTTGAATGGCGAGTATTTGAGTACTGACTTTTATCTAGACTCTGGTGCCAGCCGGCATATGTCTCCAAATGAAGCATGGATGTATGACACGAAGAGTACAAGTGTAAAAGAAATCACTGTTGCGAATAGAGATAAACTGACAGTAAAATACTCAGGTAATATAGATATTATTAGTAGTGTAGATGGAATGCAAAATAATATTACCATTCATGATGTATTATGTGTGCCTAATCTTACAACAAATCTTTTGTCAGTTAGCGAGCTTATTTCAAGAGGAAATAGAGTGTCTTTTAACAAAGATGGTTGTTATGTGTACAGCAAAAGCAACAAGTTGGCGGCTACAGCTACTTTAGTTGGTGGAGTATACAAGCTGGATTTAAAATCTGAAAAGTGTATGTTAGCCGGTTGGGATGATGCTGAGCTTTGGCACAGAAGATTAGCTCATATCAACAGTCAGGACCTGAACAAAATGAAGCACTGTGTTAGTGGCTTAGAGCTGAAGGGTGTGGCAACAATTGACAAGTCGAATTGTGTGGTCTGCTGTGAAGGCAAACAAGCCAGGCTGCCTTTCCCAACCACAGGTACACGAAGTAGTCAAGTTCTAGAGGTAATCCATGGAGATGTTTGCGGACCTATGGAAACTGTGTCCATTGGTGGTTCCAGATACTTTTTACTCCTTGTGGACGATTTTACCCGAATATCTTTTGTCTATTTTTTGAAGGCCAAGAGTGATGTGTTTGAATTTTTCAAGCAGTTTAAGGCTATGGCAGAGAAGCAACAAGGCAGAAACATTAAGATCTTTCGCAGCGATCAAGGCGGTGAGTTTTGCAGCAATAAATTTGATAGTTTTTTTAAGGAACATGGCATTGTGCACCAGAAGACCAACGCATACACACCAGAGCAGAATGGTCTGGCGGAGCGTTACAACCGTACCCTGGTGGAGAAGGCAAGGTGTCTACTCTTTGATGCTGGTTTGGCAAAGAGGTTCTGGGCAGAAGCCATAAATACATCTAACTACCTTAGAAATCGATGTGTTGCTAGTGGTCTGCATGGTAAAACGCCTTACGAGTTGTGGACTGGTAAGAAGCCTGATGTCTCAAGGTTACGTGTTTTTGGGAGCACTGTGATGGTGCATATTCCAAAAGAAAAACGTTTGAAATTTGACAAAAAGTCTAGTAAACATTTATTAGTCGGTTTTGCAGATGACATTACAAAATACCGTACCGTATCTATAACCCAGATACTGATGATGTAACAACCAGCAGGGATGTCATCATACATGAGAGTATGAAAACCAACCGAGTGGCCGTTACTACTTCAGAGGAGTCAGCAGAAGAGAAGCCAGTTGAAGTGGGGGCAGAAGTGGATGGCACAGACCAGGATGGTGTGCAAAGCAGTAGCTCGAATACTACATTCGAGAGCTTATCCTCACATCTGTCAGGTGACGATGATACTCTACAACTAGACTCCGGAGACAGTGACTATGAGCCAGAGGTACCCAACGTATCAATAGCTGATCCAGATGCGGTGAGAAGATCCCAGAGACCGAGGCAGGAAAAGCAGTACACAGATTACATCACGTACATGAGCACTGTGTGTCCAGATCACCCATTTCCAGACAATGCTCCTGTGACAATGGCGGAGGCGCTCTCAAGTCCAGATAGTGACCATTGGAGGGAGGCAATGCAGCATGAGTATAAGTGCTTAGTGGACAATGACACATGGGAAATAGTGGAGGCGCCGGAGAATAGTGTAATTGTGCAATGTAAGTGGGTTTACAAAACTAAATTAGATAGTGATGGTAACAAGACCTTTAGGGATAGGTTAGTTGCTAAGGGCTTCACCCAGCAAGAAGGAGTGGATTTTCATGAGACGTTCTCACCTGTTGTGAGACATTCCACCCTTAGATTTTTAATAGCATTAAGTGTGAATTTAGGGCTTGATATTTTTCACCTGGATGTCACCACAGCTTTCTTACATGGGGAATTAAAAGAGACTGTTTTCATGAGGCAACCCGAGGGTTTTGAACAAGAGGGTAGTGAGGGTAAAGTATTAAAATTGCAGAGAGCAATTTATGGCCTTAAACAGTCATCCAGAGTTTGGTATAGGAAAGTCGAGGTAGTTTTGACTAAGCTTAATTATATTAAGTCAAAACTAGAACCTTGTGTTTTTATCAAACATAGAAGTAATTTAATAATAGTAATAGCTCTATACGTCGATGATTTTTGTATCTTCTTAAATGACATCAAAGAAACTAAATTTCTTAAACAAGAATTAAGTAAAAATTTCCAGTTAAAAGACTTAGGCGAAGCTAGGCAGGTTTTGGGAATGAACATTTCCATCAATAAAGCTAAAAATGTTATTACTTTAAATCAGAGTCAGTATATTGAATCATTGTTGGTAAAATTCAATATGACAGATTGTAAGACTGTGGAGACACCATGGAGAAAAATTTAAATCTAGATAAAGGAAAACAAAGTGATTTTGTCGCACCTTATCAACAACTAATTGGTAGCCTTATGTACTTAAGTGTGATGACCAGACCTGATATTTCGTATACTGTTAGTTATCTGAGTCAATTCAATACTTGTTATGAAAATGTACATTGGCAGCATGCCAAGAGAGTGTCAAGTATCTTAAAAATACTAAAGATTATGGTTTAAAGTTTGAAAGGAATTCGAATAACCTTGTCGGTTTTGTAGATGCTGATTGGGGCAGCAACACTGTCGACAGAAGGTCTTATACCGGCTTTTGTTTTTGTTTTTCTGATTGTTTAATTTCATGGGAGAGCACTAAGCAGAGAACTGTAGCTCTATCTAGTACAGAAGCCGAGTACATGGCCTTGTCGGGGGCAGCTAAAGAGGCGATTTACCTCAGAAATTTGTTGTGTGAGTTAGTAGGTATTTCTAAGAGCGTTTCTTTGTATAGTGATAATCAAAGTGCGCTGAAGCTTTCATCAAATCCTATCTTGCACAAACGAAGCAAGCACATAGATGTGCGTCACCATTTTGTCAGAGAAGCTATTGAAGCTGGCCAAATAGAGGCAAAATATTTAAAATCAAATGACATGCCAGCAGATCTTTTGACGAAAGCTTTAGCAGCAAATAAGCACTATAAATTTATGAATTTGCTAGGTGTTGTACATGCTGTAGTTGTATAGACTCTGCGAAGCCTTTTACAACATGTATTATCTTTTATTACAATTACCCGAGAATACAGACTTTTATTTCCATCCCTTAAAAACCACAAAACTAGGAGTTAGGGCAATTCTACAACAAAACCTACTTACAAACCAAATTTCAAGTTTCTACCTTCCCGGAAAGTGCTCCATAATTTTGATGAGTCAATGAGTTAACTAGTAAATTAAGCGATTTTCAAAATCGAATTACTCAGAAACCACTTAAATGTTCTTATTTTTTTCACAGGTAATTAGAATACTTATGTGATTTTACATACCATATTTCATACCTTTATGTGGAACTAGACGGAAGTTATGATAAGGGAAATAAAGGCTGAAATATTTTATGTATAATATACACATAGTTCTACGGTTGACCAAAACTTGGCCTGGCGTACTACCGTGCGTCTAAATTAAGGTGCCCTCCTACTAGCCTAATATACGTGTTAGGAGAATTACACAATTTATTTGGTACGTTAATTTCTACGTAGCGTAACTAAACGTTGGGTATTGGTGTCGTTATGTAGTCATATTAATTAATTAAGACAGTAGTCAAGAATTTGGCGAAAGAAGAAGAGAAAAGACGATTTCCTAGAATAGACATTTTTCTGGAATATTTAAAGTTCAGGGTAGAAAATCTGTACTTAATAGAATATTTAACCAACTACTTTGCTTGTAATAAACATTTTATCTTGTTGTTTGATTTATTCTAATGAAAATTTACAAGTGGTTGTAAAAAAAGCACCCATAATTATAGCTTTGCGGGGAAGCAGACTTTTTCTCAATGTTCCTTACTAAAATAAATATTTTTTGGTTACTCTTTTTTAAAACCAATTTTTTTTAAGGGCAGAGCAGAGCCACTAACTATGATGTCTAAAAATATATTGCATACATTATATAAAATTCCTAATAATATTTATTTTAAGTATATTGCCATAATATAGGTCAAATAATAATACTTACCTACAGTTTAGTTTTAATGAATCGTTCAAAAACGTCATAACGTTATAATAGGTTTGTGCCAACAAGCATCCGGTATCGTTTCGAAACCGTTTTTAAATGGTTTTTGGTTCGCTTCCACGCATTCGCGGACTTAAGATAGTTTCGTGACTTTACAAAAAGTAACAAACGTTGGATCGCTTTCCGGATCGTTTTCGGGACTGACAAATCAAAAGGTCAAATGTCTTTGAATTTTTTGTTTTGAAAATATAACCCTACTTTTCTACTTATTATTTTTGTGATGAAATATCACTCATAATTCATAATATCGTCACCCTTCTTTAAAGATAATTAAATTCAATAATGGGCGTAGGAGGAGTCAAAATTAAAGCTTTGAATGATTAAACAAGCAAGGAAATAGGAAATGCTAAAGCACGATGCACACTAGTCGCTAAATAACAGTTAACAAGTCAACCCAAACAGTTTTAAATTTGGGTCATGTATCGAAATTACCGTTCTGAAACCGTAACATAAACGATCCCAAGTTGTGTTGGTAGAGATCGAACGCTGTAAGAAAGACACCGATACGTCACGGTCTCATATGGCAAACCCGTATAAAACCGTGACGTATCGGCGTTATTCTAACAGCGTTCGATCTCTACATAAACAGGATCGATCGATAACCGTCACGTCTCTCTTGGAACGCACTTTAAACACTGCGCATGAGCGTGATCTTTCGTTGACGGTTTTTCGACGTGTTAAAACAAACCTAATATTGAAAGTCTGAATTATCAAGTGGTTGTGTAACTGAGCCGTTAGATAAAGAACGGTTCACTTTTTCCCTGAGGTAACAATTAAGCAGATATTTCCAGTTTGTTTTGACATTTTCCTACAGTTACGTTAGCTATATTTTTAACTATTTTAACCAGAGCGCATTTTTTTTTTAATTTGTTCTCTCCTGCAGTCCTAACCGCAGGATTGGTCTATTCTGAACCAGCTTGATTAAAAGTTTGAGGATACATTTGACTTTCTGAAAGCAGTCTCGTTTATAATAACTTGTCCAGTAAAAATATATATTAATTATAATAATAATAATAAGTTGAAAGGGTGCACACCAGAAATATGCATTGAATTTAGGACTTAAAATTGGGTACGGAGGATCCTTTTAACCTTTTAAAGGCCGAGTTATTATGTCACGTCTTAACATAACTTTAGTACATAGGCACACCTCCATGAGGTGGCATACATGACATGACTTTAGTTTGTGTATGAAATAAAAAACTATCATGCCAAACAGCATCTCACAATTTTTAAACGTGGCGTCAGGCTACGTGAGCGGACGTTACTGGATAGCAGTCTTTTTCCACCTAAAGTCTGGGTAATATAGCAACTTTTAATTGTATTATTTAATTTACTGACCTCCACTTAAGATATTCTTCCCAGCTGCAATTAGATCATGTTGCTCATTATTATAGTGGAAAAAATAATCATGCTCTAGAAAACCTGCACATTGACTATTAACATTTAACAGAAATATGCAATACCCACATTTATTTGCCTGGAACAATTCTAAAGAATGGAATCACTTACAAACTTAGTTTTAATTTCTTTTATGTTTTTCATTTTAATTTCATTCTGATAACGGTGTCCAACTTGCCGCCGAAACGTAGATAAGTTTTTTTTTTTTTTTTAATTTTTGGAGGGGTTTTTTATTTTTATTATTTTTAGGCAATCTGCAAGTTCAAAGGGGTCAATAGGACTGAGCACACTTAGTTTGCTATACCCCGGGGCCAGGACAGAGGTGGTCTCATTCTTTCCAGGCGAGCAACCCAAGGAGAACTTATTGAAACATGAATCTGCCACAAAACTATAGAACATATTTACCCACATTTATATAAGGAGATGTACCTACAAAAAGAAATCAAGGAGCGAGAAATCGGGTAATCACCCGGCCCTTCGATAACATCACTCCTCCCAAACCATCTACCAAAAAACGTTTCATTTAAAAAATGCCTTAGGTCAAGCATAATGGGAAAAAACCCCGTGTTACTGAAATATAGCATTTTCTTTATCGTTTTCCATAGTTTCGATCAGTGTTGGGTTGACGACATTCTCCAATAGGTCTAAGTAAGTATCTCATAATTTAATTTTCTGGTAAGAAAAATGGTTCAATTATGCGATCACCAAAAATACTAGCCAAACGATAAATTTTTGAAGATGTTGACTGGCCAGTAACGACAAATATGTCGATTAAATCTACCGTTGAGAAAAACATTTGTCTGAGAAGCAAACATTAACAAGGTAGTTGGGATTATTTGAAATTATTTCGGCCATTATTTCACACAATTTTAAATGGCGGTCATTATCATCCTCATTCAATTCCTGAAGAAGTTAAATTTTATGTAGGTGCCATTTATTATTTCTTGGAATCATCTTTAAAGTGGTCCGCGAAACTTCCGTTATATCAGAAAATGTTCTGGTACTTAATGTATAGTCCATAGCAAGTTGACCCAGAATAGTTACTTCAATTGTCTTGCCACTGAACCAGTTTGCCGCAATTTTGGTACTTATTTTGGGATGTACCATGATTTACATGTATCTATCTGCGTGCCTTTTACTAAACAAAGTTGTCTTTACTCTTGCACATTAATCTTTTATAACATACAATTTAATAATTTTTATCCTCTTTGTAATGGAATAATCCATTTACACTACAGCTTTTTCATGGGTCGATAGTTTGATCGGTTTGGCAATTGGCATGTGGCTATATAAAAATGCGTAGACTTATCAGTTAAAAATCGGTCAAAAAACTATCAAATAGGTTTCATTGTCCGATTCCGAAGAAACTATCGGCCGGTAAAAAACCTGCAGTACTCATAAACCTATTTGTAAATAAGAGGTTTAGTAACATTTCATTGCTTGGCGATGCGTAGCTCAAATTAAAAAAGTGATGCACCATGTTTTAGAAAAACCTCTTGAAAAGATGTATCACAATATCTCGACCTTCATTTGAAAAAAATGAGTGTAAATGCCGCTTCCGCTAAGAGGTTAAAGTTACAGTGATGACTGTGATGAAAAAACTAATGTGGAAATATGTGCCTCTTAAAAGCAGTCCAAGCATGTTTTTTTTTTTTAATTTTCATATATGGCTTCAATGGGGCATCCTCTATAAACCACCAAATATTAACTGAAATATGTGTTTGACATAATTTAACACTTTTATAAATAAACGCCAAAGTAGAATATGGATTTTGTGTGGTTTTAATATACAGCGTGTGCGTGAATTGCCAAATGGAAAACTTCTTTAATATTGGTTTTTCGACAAAAAGTATTGCTTCATCTAAAACCCCAAATGCCGCTCATAAAACTAGCTTGTCGTATACAGGGTAGGAAAAAAGTAATTTTCCGATTTCTTTTCTTAGTAAACATATTTTTCTTAGTAACTTGATATTAACACCAGCATGTATACAAATCCAAAGTTATTCAATACTATTGCAAATATTTAAATGTATTACTATTGCAAATATTTAAAAATATTTTATTACCAAAACTGTATTAATGATACGTGCCAATTTTCTACAACAATAAATTTGTTAAATAATTTCTAAAACAGAATCAAATGGCATCCTATCAACGATGACAAGTAACGCTTCTATGATTTCATTAGGATATTGACTGTCAATTTTTGACATGCAATTTTAAATTCTAAAGTATTTTTTCTAAATACAAACAACAAGTAACGTTTCTATGGTTTCATTAGGATATTAACTGTCAATTTTTGACATGCAATTTTAAATTCTAAAGTATTTTTTCTAAATATGCATTTAACGAATCGAAAAAGTCGAGATTGTTTTAATTCTGGGCAATAATTACCGCACTGCGAGGCAAGCTGCAGAAGAGTTTAATGACAACCATCCAGAGCGAGAAGATATTTCTCATCAGACTGTTAGTAATGTTATGAATCAGTTTAAACAATGTCCCCTATTTTTTTAAAAGGACCGGCAATAATCCAGAAAATAACAACAACCTACTTCGTGGCTACACTGAAGACGATGAATTAAATGTCTTATTATACGTCACCGAAAATCCACGTACAAGTTTAAGGGAAATGTCAAGGGACTTGGATCTGAAAATCTTCTTTGTTAGGTTTGTTTTAACTTAAAGCCATTCAGACCTAAATTTACACACACTTTGTTGCCAGGAGATAATGATTTAAGATTTGATTTAACCGCATGGATATTAGAATTTATGGAAGATCACCGAAATTTATTTTTTTAAATAGTATTCTCTGATGAACCTGTTTTCACGACAAATTTTAATGGCACTATAAGTACACAAAATTCTCGATACTGGTCTACTACAAATCCCCACTGGTTTATTAGCTGTCGAAACCAATATTCTGAGAAAGTCAATGTTTGGTGTGGAATATTGGAAGACAGAATATTGGGACCAGTATTCTGTGGTGATAATATAAGAGGTGAATCTTTCCTCAATTTTTTGGAGAACAAGTTTAAAGACATTCTCGATGATTTACCATTGGAACTTCGGCAAAACTTAATCTTTCAACTAGATGGTGCTCCCTATTATTTTTTTTGCAGGTAAGGAACTGGCTAAATGCTCATTTTCCCAATAGATGAATGGGCAGAGGTACAAATATTGACCTAAATTTTTGTAAATGTATGAAGAATAATGGTGGGCTTATTGAAGTATAATCTAAACAGCGTCTTGTAATTTTTAAAATCATTTTTCGTTTGTAATAATTTTGGTAATATTTTTGTCGCAATATTATAATTTTATTTTTCCTGCGTAATTAATTATAAAAAAATATTCTATCAAATGCTCAACTAGTTTTATTTTTGTACAATAACAGCAATTATTATGACTATTAAAAAAAATAGTTTTAACTTTTTCAGTAAAAAAGGATAACTTTTTTGACTTCCCCATATTGGATTTTGGCAACCTACCACACTGGCTTTTAGGGAAGTCCATTAACGGTAATCTGAGCTAAAATCTGACACGATCGGTTGCAAATTTTTATTTTTGCAAGCTTTTTTTACTGGACATTCGATTTTTCTCCAGCTTTCAACCGCCATATTGCAGCCGCCATGTTGAATTTTTTAAAACACCACACGGCCTTCGGAAGTTCTTATCTGGACGAACAATTTGAGCATAAGTTTTTATTTTAAATTGTCCTGACAACAATACTTGTTGTCGGGTGTGGTTTGTTGTTGAATGTATTTAAATACATGGAAAGAATTAAAATTCGCTTGTATTTAAAGAAGGGTGCCAGATGGGTATAGAAACAAGTATGAATATTTTGTAGGTAAATTGTTGGTCTATTCAATAATGGTTTAAAATACAGTATGTTGTATTTAAAAAAAAATAATTTTAACCATTATTAAATTTTGGTAAAAATGCAAATTTTTTGGGACGCCCTGAAAATTATATCGCTATTATAGCATGTAAATGACATGGTGTTGTTTCTAAAACAACATAGTAATTAATTGTTTTCTCAAAAACGGTAGGAGATAGGTATAGGTAGATGTTAACAAAAATTACTTAGAACTTTGTGCGGAATCCGAATATGTAATAAAATATAGGGTGTTTTATTTAAAATTACAATGTTGCCACTGGTTTCGGGTAGATCCGGCAACGTTGCAATGGCCAAAATATTTTTAAAAGGTAGAGTGTCACTTATTATGGCCGTATGCCAAATTTAAAAAAGTTCTTTTTTTTCTCCAAAACTTTCATTAGGTCCATCAAGGACTTATATTTGTTTAACCCATGCCACCCTGTTCTAATTGTGTTGCCCAACCTGTAAATTTTTTTATTAAAAATGGTAATAAATTATATTAGAAAAATTCATTAGAGGTAAAAAATACTAGATGTTTTGATATCAAAATTTATCTTACAAAAATAAGTTTATTATTTATTCTAAATAATCTAAATAATTACATTTGTGTAATTTCCGATTTTCATTTAACACTTTCAAAATAGGTAAAGATATCACTATATTGTTTGAATTGTAACTAAATACAATATTTTTTATATAAAAACTATGTTTGCATTTTGTATGACTAAAATACAAAATTTACAAATAAATAATAACTATTCTTCAGTCTCATTTGTACTAGAGTTTCCATTAAGGATGTCTTGAATTTCTTGAAGGCTTTTACCGGACGTTTCGGGTAAACATTTATAAACAAATACAAAGGCCACAACACAGCAAAATCCAAATAGACCAAAACTTCCAGATTTGCCAATTATATCTGCTAAAACAGCAAAATATTTTGTTAGAATAAAACCAAAGAACCAGCAAGTTGCTGCAGTAAAAGTGGATGCGATAGATTTAACATTTGCAGGAAACATTTCCCCCATAACTGCCCAAGGAATTGGTCCAAAACCCAAACAATATGTTATTATATACGCTATGAGACATAAAATTGGAATCCACGCAATTGCAGATACATCAGAATGATTATCATCTTTCAGGTGAAAAAAATAGGCTAAAGTCGCCTGTGAAACAGCCATACCTACTGCAGAAACCATAAGCAAAAATCGTTTTCCTTTTCTTTCAATTAAAACCGAAGAAGCAGCACTTGAAATAACTTGAACTATTCCTACAAATATTGTACATATTTCGGGTGCTAAAGCTACACCAGCGTCCTGAAAAATATTTTGCGCGAAAAATAGCACTACATTAATTCCCGAAATTTGTTGAAAAACTAACAAACCGTTGGACAAAACGTAAGCTTTTGTCAAGCCTTTTGATTTAAATATATCAAGAAAATTACTTTTATTAGCAAGTGCATCATCAACAGAACACTTCATAGCATTCAGTTCCTTTTGCACAATATTTCGTGAGGTTGTACTTCTTAGCTTCATTAACGCAGATTCAGCCAACTTTTGTTCACCTATTTGAAGAAAGTAATATGGACTTTCTGGAATAAACATAAAAAAGGTGATTAGAAAAGTTGCTGGAATCAAAATACACGCTACGTTAAACATTTTTACTGATAAGTAAGGTCCAATTGCGTATGAAAATAAAAGTCCTAAGGTACAATATAATTGTAGCATTGTTCCTAATGTGCCTCTTATCTGATCTTCTGCAATTTCCCCAACATACATTGGCAATACTGTAAATGTCGTGCCCACCGCAATTCCACAAATAAACCTTGATAAAAATAGGATATTTATATTGGTTGCCATTATATTCATTAGAAATCCAAAAATAAAGGGAATATTTCCCAGAAGAAGTGTTTTCTTTCTTCCTATCTTATCTGCTGCAATACCTGCAATGAAAGGGCCTAAGGCAGCTCCAAGCGGTAACAGTGATCCGACCCATCCAGCGCTATCTTGACTTATTATTTGACCCAAGGGATTATCCTCTAAATTTTGCAATTTTGGTAAAACGGGTGATGTCCAGCCTAAACAAATCCCACTTGTAAATGCTGCCAAATTACCTAAAAAAAAAACGTTAAAAAGATTTTTTGGAAATAACCATTAAATAGATTCTAGCTCGCTCTTCAGTATACCAAGTATATAAGGTTATATTATGTGCTAACTAGTTTATTATTTAACCTACTAAAGGTCTAGCATTTCCAACTATGTTTTGTTAAAAAAGTACATACATTTATGCTTATAACTTACAATACAGGAAGGTAATATGATAATTTGAAATTGAAATTTTCAATAATATCGAAATAATTCAGTCCATAGTTTAAATAATACCATGTAGTTATTTTTTTTTGGTAAAAATAATATCAGTTAAAGGACAGTATATCTAAGTTTATCCAGGTTTAGAAGAAATTTGGAAGGCAAGGTCTAATGTGTTTCTTATAAGACACGGACGGTAACGGTTTTTTGGTAGGTAAAAACCTAACAAAAATCCTTCTGACAAAATGCGATAATTAAGCAAGTTTTTTATTATACGCTTTAAACAAAAATGTAAGAAAGCTTTCTGTTCGTTGCATGGTATCACAAAGCATCGAGTTACAACCATAGCGAGACGTTTATCTGAAGGTCTGTTTTTCCATTGGGAGATTTTTTTTACAAAAAGCACAAATATTTTACATTAATCTCAGTATAATTTCTGTATTTACTCTGCTAAAACTAAAGTAGCTACCTTCTACATGTACGATGTTTTTTTTATCCTAGGACAGTCCACGAGGGCTGAAAACCTAAGTACTAACGTACCATGAGTGTTTTAAGTGTGATAAGAGGAAGTTTATTAACACGTATCTTCAATATTAAGAGGTTTGGAGAAGAAGAAAAAACTTCAGAGGGCAGAAAGATGCATAAAAGTGGCACTACGGGTTGCTCTGCTGATAGCTGTCAGGGGAGCAATTATACTGGCCAACTCTTCGGAGCAGAAGCCGTAAAAATACCTTTAAAGGAGCGACATATTTTACAGTCTTTCGGTGGGTAAGAGAAAGGAGCTTTTCCGGAAGCACGGAATCATTAATAAGACGAACAACTCTTTTTTAAATGAAATTAAAAATGCTGCTTGTGGGAGACGCCATTTCCCAGAACTGAAAACAATATTTTGTAGAGGGTCTGATTATGAATACAGACAGAGTATACATATTAGAAAGAAAGAAATACTTTCTAGCTTTAAAGAGAAATCCGGTGTTTTGAAGTCATTAAAATGGATACGAATTTTGGCGCCACAATCCAAAATTAGTTTCAGGTCTTGTGAATTACCTTGCGGCTTTAGGACTGCCTTGAGAAATTAAATATTCCCCAGCATTAATTTTGTCAATGCTGGTAGAATGGCCATTTACAATAACTGATATACGTAGAAGGAAAACTGTGTGTGCTAAGAACAAAGTTAAGGTGAACGACCGCAAGAAGAAATTTTGTTAGGGAGCCCATTATGCTAGACCTGGTTAAGACTTTTAGATATTTTTAAAAGCAACCATCTTGGATTTACCAAGTAACTCGAGGGACTTGTTGCAGTTGTATGAGACAAAGGAAACAAGGTACAACATCTGCTGTGGATCTTTTGTGATGGAGTCTATACTGTCTGTTTATGTTTTTCTAAACACTTTAAGATTTGGGCATGATTTAATTTTTCCATTACCTAACAAACAACACAGGTCGCACACATTCAGCTCTCTGAAAAAATGCCTATGTCCTAAGAGGCGAGTTAAGATGGGTGCAAACTCGGAACACATTTTTTATTTAACTATTGCAGTATGCCATCCAGCCCAGACAGATTTTTGATAATAAAAGAAGAAAGGATGCGCCTGATTTATTTGACCTTAAAAATGATATTGGAAATTTTATGAGGAACAGGGGCCACTGTTAAAAGAGGAAGATTAACGAGAGCATCCAAGGGTAAAATTGGTAGCAAGTTGTTTGCAAATGGTTTAGTTTTTCCTTTTGAAGTAAAAACAATTTTATCTTCAAATGCTAGAGTTGGAAACAAATTCGATTTCCGAATGTCGAAAAAAAGCTTCTAGCCGCGACATGTGAAATTAAAAAAAAAAACTTCAAATATTATAACATTTATAGCTTTTTTTAAGTAGCCCGAATTTGTTAAAATCGGCTCAGCCGTTTCAAAGATATAAAGTGTTTTTTACGAAAACCTTTAAATACTCCCACTACTTGATTTTTAGAGATCCAGGAAAAATTGTCAAACCAAAAGGTTCAGATTATCCTCAACTTTAAAAATAAAAATTTTGTTAGATTAATATAGCGGAATTCACAGAAAGAATATTTTTTAGATTCAAGATTGCAGTTAAGCTCCCTAGCGGCCATTTCGGAAAATTGAAAATATTTTCCAGGTTTTTCTCTCGGCTGTTTTAGTAATAGCTTTTTTACGGCAATCCTCTACTAGGGATATGTTTCCAGATACAGTACCTGGCACTCTTAGTTGGCCATCCTTTATAAAAAACAAATAAATGACAGGTTTACAAATATACAAATTTTGACAGTAAATCAAATAGTCCGGGAGTCCACAACACAAAAGCTGGCCAAAAAGAGATACACATGAAACATTTTTTTTATATTACTATGAAATATAGTCAATTCAAAGCCTACTCGTGCCTCAACTCAGCAGGTTTAAGTTGTGTTTTTTTCTAGGGAAAATAGTGAAAAATTGTTTTTTTTTCAATATAATTTTTATATTATTAATTTTTTGTAGCTTTCTAGGTGAGATATTAACGATTTAAATTTAAAATAAAAACACAAATATCCTAAAAATTAAAAGAGCTACGAAAAAATCTATGAAATAAAAAATATGCTTATTAATAAGCTGCACAAAAAATGTTTTATATGCATATATTTATTAAAATAAGTAATAAAGGAGATATAAGCAAAAAAGTTATTTTGGCCAAAAATATCGCTTTGGAGGAGCGGTGTAAGAAATTAAATCATTTTTAAACGTAAATATTGTTGTTTTTTAGTGTAAATGGGTTTGTTTACTTATTTTTATTATAAAATTGTTAAAATTTGCAACAAAAATAAAAAATAATAAAATAAAAATAAAAATGGAAAACTCCAAATCTATAAAGTATACAAAAAAACGTATATATAAATTTATTTTACTAAAAGTTATAAATTTCAAGTTAAAACCAACAATAAACAGAAAATAATTAAAATTATGTTTAAAAAATTCTTAAAATTATTCGAAAAAATCGTAAACGTAGTATTATAGGTTTCACAATTTTATGTCACTTTACTTATATAAGTTAGCTAAAGTTGATGCAATACTTTGAATAAGAAAGGCTGTAAGCTTGGAAGAAGTAGATAGCTTAATAAAAATAATATTTTGATAGTTTTATGTATAAATTATATAAAACAAATTTTGGATATTAAAAATATGGTTCAATTTTTTTCAGATGATTCTGAACGAGTAACTGTTTTTATAAAATGTTTATATAAATATGTAAATCGATAATAAAAATATTCAAACAATAAGCTACACACGTAACAACATAAGACATGGAGAAATTGCAAGTGTCCTGCCAGGTATATAACAACATAGACGTGGCAAATGTTTTTTTTTAACTTAATTTATATTTACACTTTATTATGATAGTATTTTAAAGTAGCAAATAAATTGGTGAGTAAAATTATTTGTATTAAAAAGATCATCTTAAAGAAGTAGATAGCTTAATAAGTTCAACTTAAAATAAAGTTAAAAAAAAATTTTTTTTGATGTTAAAAATATAATTTAAATTTTCTCCAGATCATTTTGAATAAGTTCTGTCTTTATAAAATATTAAAATTAATATTTAAATTGATAATAAAAATATTTAAACAATGAGCTATACACATAGTAGCATAGGATATCGAAAAATGTTAAGCGTCCTGCCAGGTATATAACACCCAGATAGAGAAGGCACTTTTTTAATAAAATATAGTTTAAATTTTCTTTTAGTGAAAGTTTTACGTGGATTGAAATGGGTACAGTTATTGGACTAAAAAAAAATAAATAAAATGCCACCAAGTTATCCCCCATTGTTTCGAGACACGCACATGTGTATTTGCTTATTTTATTCAATAAATAGAATAATATAAATCAATTCTTAGATAGATCGGAGTTAGTATATTTACTTGTACCACAAAAATATTTTTATTACCAAAATTTTTGTGCAAAATCACTTTTTTGCTTATATCTCCTTTATTACTTATTTTATGAAAAATGTGTAAAAAATATTTTTATAAAGCTTATTAAAGGGCACATTTTTTGTCATATACATTTTTTCGTAGCTTTTTTTGTTTTCAAATATTGGTATTTTTATTTTAAATTATAATCATTAATATCCTAAAAACTTAAAGAGCTACAAAAAGTTTTATGAAACAAAACCTATTTCATTGGATTATTGATTTTAATTATATACTGTTTTTTCCAGAAACTAATAGTTTTCGAGTTATATTGAAAAAAACGATTTTTCACGATTTTTCCTAGGTAAAAAAAACATGTAACTTGAATCCGATGAACTGAGACACGAGTGCGGTTTTGAATTGACTATAGTTCATAGTAATATAAAAAAAATGTGTCATGCGTATCTCTTATTGGCCAGCTTTTAAGCGGTTGGCTTCCGGACTAAAAGGGAATATTCCGTAAATAATTAAAAATAGTTAAACATTCTTATTGAATTATTTTATTAAAATGTCAAAAAATAATTCAAACGTGAAAAAAGGACTTTATTGTCGGTAAAATGCAAATCATCTAGGGGCCTAATAGGCTAAATTAAATTATTTTTAATTGAAATTAAAAATTTATAAATAAAGCAACTAAGATATAAAAAATATTTTAAATATAGGTTAATTTTTCAAAGATCAAAATTGTTACTAATTCAGGCCCAAATCAGAAAGGTCGGTATAAAGAATTACACGTTTAATTTTGTAAATAAAAGCAATTTAATCGCCAGGATTACTCCGTTTTACTTTTAGGCCAATCAATAGAGATTTTTTGCACACTTAAATTTACCCGGAAACAACCCGTATCATCTGTTAAAACATGATAATTAGATAAAAACCCAGGTTTTTGCCTCAGCGAATTTGTTTACAGTAATTTTTTAAACAATAAAAACTGTAAAAAAATATTTTTTTAGTTTTTCGCGTATAACTTAAAAACTATTAGATATATCGCGATGTGGTCAATGGAACTATTTTAGAAAATTAAAAAACCTACAAAATGGTTTTTTATAGAGCTTTTCCCGAGCATTTCCCGCTGAGAAAAATTCGGAAAAACTCCAAAAATTTACCTTTTTTCAAAAAATTATATCTCCGTTTGGTTTAAAGATTTAGGAGTAATTTTTCGAAAAATGATAGCTAATAACTATGCAGAGAATGGTTTCTGTCGGATTTATAGTTTTCGATTTAGGGCTCATTAAAAATTTAAGGGCTGTTTTTGCGAGGCTCACCGTTTTAAAAAAAGTGAAGTCGTGAAAAACGCGAAAAACGGCGAGCGAAGCAGAGTACCGGTAGTGGGGGAGCGAGGTAACGGAGGAGAAATGCATATTAGTCCGGGTAAATCTGTAATTTACCGTTAAATGATTTTGGAAGGTCATGAATCGAGATGAAATCTTTTGCATTTTCTTTAGAAACAGATTAACTACAAACTGTCGAAAAGAAATAGTAGATCCTACGAAAAGGTTTTTTTTACTTATTTTTTACTTTTTTACCCCCCAAACTATACCAAAAAAACGTTTCTTTTATAGGTTTTTTGGGCCACTGAATTCGAAAATGACATTAGGACTTATACTTGAGGTCTTACAAAGGCTAAAACAGGCACCCCTAAATCAAACATTTCGCTTAAAGAAAGTTTTTTCTCCATTTTTGTTGTTACATATAGGTTTTAATGATACAAAACTTTTTTTTAGCGAAATGTATGCTTTAGGGGTGTAGGGAGTAAAAAAGCGTAAATTCAGCCCTTCTAAGCCCTCAAATCTAATTTATAATATTATATTATAATTTAATGACCCTAAGAACTTATACATGTACCATTAAAAATGTGGAAAAAAACTTTTTTTTGGCAAAATGTATGTTTTAAGAATGTATGGGCTAAAAAAAGGGTGAATTCAGCCCTTTCAATCTTTAAATGTATTGTTCCGGGACACCCCGTATAAAAACACGGATCCTGGTTTTACACCTTTTTTATTGGATATCTGGTTTACAAACGTTTCTATATGTTTAATTTCTTCTGGGTAGGCTGGATATGTCAAATTAATTAGCCGTACGATATCCGCTTCATACTCCTGAAGGCTTTCATTGTATCTTTGTCTTCGTCCTTGAAGCTGCGCTTTATAAACTTCCTGTAAGGGGCTTCACCGTATCTCATTTCCAGTAACTTCACAATGGATTCATAGTCACATTGTTTTGCTTGGGAATATTTCTTAACACCCCCATGGCTTCACCTCGAAGAGCAAGTACTAGAGCTCGTCTTTTCTGGTAAACTCCAATTGTTTCCATCGGCAGCTTCAAACTGTCGAAGATATGTAACCCATGGTATCTTGCCATCAAAAGTTGGTGGTTTCATAATAGTTGTTGCGGTACCACTTTCTGAGACGACGCCTGTACTAGCTAGTTTTGAATTTGTCGTTGTAAATGTTGCACTTCCTGTTGTATTTGGCCTTGGACTTGCTGAACATGACTTTCAACTGTCTGTAAGGTGTGCTGTATTTCTTCTATTTCCTCTTTTACATCTTCTTTGGAAAGTTTTAATTTAAGTAACATTTGTTTTTCATCTCATCTTGGCTTTGATAAAAATTTTCCTTTTAGGTTTTCTGGATCTTTAACATCTTTTCTTTCAGCTCTTGTTTCATCTCTGCTTGGTTCTTTTAATGTCTTTTTGGATTTTCTCTATTTGATGTCGTGTTTCTTCTTGACTAATTCGAATTTGACTCTTCATTTCTTCTTGACTTTTCTTCATTTCCTCTTGATTGGTCTTTACTTCTTCTTGACTTCTCTTCATTTCTTCTTGACTTTTCTTTATTTCTGCTTTTAGGTCTTCTTTTATAGAATCTTGGCTGGTCTTCATTTCTTTTTTTATGTCTTCTTTCATGGAATCTTGGCTGGTCTTCATTTCTTTTTTTAGGTCTTCTGTCATTTGCTTTATTAGTGCACTTAATTCTTCTATAACTGCTGTTTGTTGTCTTGTCCCAACTGGCATTCAAAAATTCTTCTTATCAACTTCGGCTTCCTTGGTATCTCGTTCCGCTTCTGACACCAAATGTTCCGGGACACCCCGTATAAAAACACGGATCCTGGTTTTACACCTTTTTATTGGATATCTGGTTTACAAACGTTTCTATGGTAACACTTTAACGTAACGTAATAATGACAACTGTTTAACCTTTAACTGACTGTCAACTTCTTATCTCGTCGAAATACAAAACTAAACTGGCCCGTGCGAACTTTCCTCGCGCTTTTTATAGTAAAGTGGAAAAGAATGGAAAAGTCTGGAAAAGTCTGGAAAAGTCTAGAATTAGCTGGAAGGATTCTTTTACTACAGGATGTAAGAAAAGTGTAGAAAGGATGTCTCCAGCGCCCTCAGGATAATCCGCAATGAACGTCGAAAAAGGGAAAAACTAAGGTAACCTATTTTAAATAAATTATTAACCTAAATAAAATAATTCTAACCTTTTATATTTCTAATAACTAAACACTAACTAAAGTCTGTAACAGTATATTTAAATATGCTAATATCATATTCAAATTCAGTGGCCCAAAATATGTATATGTACCATTAAAAATAAGGAACACTTTTTTAAGCAAAATGTACGTTTTAGGGTAGGAGGTAAAAAGGGGAAAAAATTTCCCCTTTTAAATGTATTTCTAATATCATATTCGAATTCATTGAACCTATTTGTTTGGGGAAAAACTTTTGTTAGCGAAATGTATGTTTTTAGGATGAGAGGGTAAAAAGGGTGAATTTAACCCATCTATACTCTCGCAAATTTCAATATTATATTCGAATTCAGTGGCTCAAGAAACCGAAAAGAAGGTTTTTATGGAATAATCTATGTTGGGGGTAAAAGGTTAAAATAACCTCTTCGTAGTATCCACTATTTCTTTCAGACAGTTTGTAGTTGATCTGTTTTTTAAAAAATGCAAAGATTTCATCTTGATTCATGACCTTCCAAAATCATTTTAGGAAATTTCAGATTTACCCGTACTAATATGCATTTCTCCTCCGTTCCCTCACTACTCCACTCCGCTACTCTACTCTGCTTCGCTCGCCGTTTTTCGCGTTTTTCACGACTTTTAGAGACTTTTTCACCAATTTCCCACCGCCTGAGAAAAAAATTCAAAATAAGATGAAAAGATTTTGATCTCTACTTTCATATACCGTTTTCAAAATCAAAATATATTGATTTGCCTTAAAACGATCAGCCTCGCAAAAAAGCCCTTAAAATTTTTGATGAGCCCTAAATCGAAAACTATAAATCCAACAGAAACCATTTTCTGCATAGTTAAACTACATATTATTAGCTTTAATTTTTCAAAAAATTACCCCTAAATCTTTAAACCGAACGGAAATATATTTTTTTGAAAAAGGAAAATTTTTTGGATTTTTTCCCGGGATTTTCTAGACGGAAATCCTCGAAAAACTTTTTAAAAAACCATTTTTAGGCTTTTTAATTTCTATAATAGTCCCATTGACACCATCGGATATTTTTAATAGTTTTTAAGTTATACGCAAAACACTAAAAAATTTTCGTTTTTTTTAGTTTTCATTGTTTAAACAATTACGTAATAGATATTAAACAACAAGGTTTGAAAAAAACTCTTTTACACCGGGGGGAAAATTTATGGACCGAGACGAAGTCGAGGGCCAAATCCCGGGGGTAAAAAGGTTTTTGAGTTTTTTTGATACTTTTTTTACGACTGCAAATAAAAAAAAAAATTTTTTTTTTAAAATTTTAAAAAAAAAAGCAAAACAAAAAAATGAAAACAAGAAACCAGACTATAATTTAGCAAACAGGAAATTCATAACTATTTTAAAATATTAATTGTAATGTTTACTTTGCGGAATCGTCCATTTTTGATCGACTTTTTTAAAGATGGGAAACTTTTTTTGGCACCTTTCTTTAAAAGTTCTCTGTCGTCGGCATATTTCGTTTTCTTGCGGCACTTCATTATCAATTCTGTTGTGGCTGTGCCGCAACAGACGCCAAGGAAGAGATCCTCTGAAACACCATTTTATTACTAAGCGAGTCACTATAAACTTTCGGCGACTGGCTGGTTTACCACCAGGCGCTTCAGAGACAAATCTGATCCCGAATTCACCAATATTGTGGCTGACGACCGCCAAAGCAAGCCCGGTATAGGCTTCGGGGGTTTTCCAACATCAAAAATTTGGGGTGTTTTTTGCCATACCGCCAATTTTTTTAAATTTCCCAAATTTTTTTGGGAGTATTTTCCCTTTTTATAATTAAGAAAAAAAGATCTGTTTAGGAGGGGGGTCAAAGGGGAGAATCTTTTTAAATGGTGTAAAACTTCCGACACAAAAGATTCGGGATTTGTTTTGGGTTTTTAGTTTAATTAAAATTGGCTGCCAAAAAAGTATATTTTCTTTTTTTAAAAACACAATTCTTCTCTTCGGCATGCCCCAGAGAGTCCGACTGCCACCACTGCCGAAAAAGAAAAAAAAAGACAAGTCTTTAGTTTTATTCATTTTGTAATACTTTTGAAATAGCACTATTTAAAAAAAGTTGGGGAACCCCCGCCTACTAAACCTTCTCACTATAAAAATGACACCATAAAATAAATAAAAAACTGTGATGCCACCTTGATTAGCAAAATTTCTCGTCTGGGTTCTTTAGGGAAAGGGGAAAAATATTCTCGCTAAAATTTTGGGCTCTTTGGCACATAGTTTTTGATTTTTTTTATTAGGGCCGAACTTCTGGTATTTCCCCAAATCCCCATTTTTGGTTTCCTTTAGGGTTGATTTTGCATGGGGGTCCATAATGTTGAAGACTTGTATTTGTTCGACAGCTCTTAAAGACACCAAATAACATTTTCGGAAAAAGTTTGTACGTTTTTGTTGTCTCCCTTCATAAATCGATGTAACTCGGCTTCATATCGATCTCTTTTACTTTGTTGGGGAATAGGTTTACGAGATTAAACTCGCTTTTTTAAATTTTTCAGAATCGGACATTTTTTGCAAATCAAAATTTTTTTTTTTCTAAATTGGTATCTAATCAACAAAAAAAGAAAACTATGACGGTTGCTATGGAATAAAGCCACTTTTAGTTTTCATATTTTTGCTAACAAAAAAACCTAATAAATCATATTGAAAACAGAACCGGGGCAAAAAAAAATTTTCCTTGCACACATTGTGCGCAAAAAAATTTTCAAAGCTTGTTTGGTTGCAAAAAACCCCTTTTCTAAAG
>JAHBCN010004579.1:0-62575 GCA_019359885.1 Listronotus oregonensis
ATTAAAATAAATTTAAAACGATTGCTGTAATGCTAATACAATTTCCTTGAAAGCCCATAAGTTTTATTCAGATGACAGCGGAATAATAAAACTTTTCTTAAAACTAAAATTGTGCAATGTGTTCAAATTTGGTCTGAGTAATATTTTCTCATTCTCATAAAACTACATTTTGCCTACACTTTATAACAGCGGACTCCATCTTGAGGCAAGAATCTTGGTAAACACGATATTATCTACTTTTAAAAGCACACGGAGAAAAATAGGAAAATTAATCTGTTTCCAACTTTGGGGCAACTTTGGAAATATTTTTATATTTTCTGGACGTTTATGTTATACGATAAAGGTCTATATTAGGGGAAGATGGAGTGTTATTAAAAGGCCATCTGTAAAATGTTTAAATTGTTATTTAACTTAGGTACAGGAAAACTAATATCTTCAACAACTAGGCTATACCGAATACAATTCTTAAAAAAAAAAATAAATAAATAATAAAGGATTGTTGTGACGTGTATGTAGGGCAACACATTATCTGATATGAGTAGCGTAAAGCGATAAAAAAAGGGATATAAAAAATAAACATAAAAAATATTTAATAAAAAATATACTCTAAATTACTTGCTAGAAAAGGCCGCTTTGGTGTAGGTCACAGGGTATTGAGTATAGGATTGTGCAAGCCCAAAGTCGACTGACCCTTATGAACTTGCAGATCAAATAAAACACTCAAAAAACCTCTTATTTTTGAAAAGAGAAGTGGTTATTTTTAGGATAATCAAACATTACCACATAAAGGGGGTTTTTTTACTTAAAAAAGTGTTTCAACCTTTTTTTTTCCTTGGTTTTTGGATTATTTTTTTTTTCAAAAATATATTTTTTAAGGATTTTTAAAAATTTAAAAAAATTTTGTTGGAAACTTTTTTTTTTATATATATATATATATATATATATATATATATATATATATATATATATATATATATATATATATATATATATATATATATATATATATATATTTTTATTTTTTTTTTTTTTTTTTAAATATTTTTTAAATTAATATTTTTTTTTTTAAATATAAATTTTTTTATTTATTTAAAATTTTTTTTTTAAATTATTTTTTTTAAATTTAATTAAACAAATTTGACAATGTAACTATTTATAAATATGAAAGAATGACTGTTTTTAATTAAAATATAACAAAAAAATTTTTTTTTTTTTTCCCTAATCAAAACCAACCCGAATTTATTTTAAGTACATTCCCAGTTTTCAGACAATATTAAATAAATGGGTAATAAATTTATCGTTTACTTTGTATTTTAAACAAAAATATTAGCGGACTACCGCTTATTCTACGGATCTAAAAAAAAAACTTTAATTTTCAGTGATATTAGCAAACACCTAGAGGGTTCGCCCTCATCTGGTATAATGATTTTATTCTCACTGGAAGGTATTTTTAACCTTTAAAAACACATTTTATGATTAACAAAACATATTTTTATTATATTACACATCCATATTTTGACAGAAAACTATAAATTGAAACAAATCAAATATCATTTTATGCTTATTAAATAATTTTTTAGAAATCTACAACAGTTAGACATAAAAATATTGACTAAAAAAACATAAAGTTTATACAAACTAAAGCATTTACAATATTTAAATAAATAAGAAAAAAATACATATAGACCAAATATCTAAAGGAACAAATTAAGTGCAGCAACACAAGAAATACTTTTTGTCTATTTACATAATTACGATTTTAGTTGATCAACTTTAGTGGATCAACGAAAATCTAATGAAAATAACAGTGACATCATAAGTGTTCGTTTTTAATCGTTCAAGATTTGTTGACAAACTTATGTTCTTACAATCATTTTCATTCGATTTTGTTGATCCACTTTTAATCAACTAAAATCTAACCGTGAGAATGTGACTAAGGGTAGGCCTTTGGTCCATAATGCACACTCAATTATTAAGGTGAGCCATTGGAGGGTCGTATCTAAATTATTATCCGTAATCAATAGACGTTATGCTTGGTATGGAGACATATATGTTATTTGTCCCAGCACTTTTCCCTTTAAAACCTTTTTTTGGGGCCAAAATAAAAAAATTAAAGGTCAAAGGGAAACTTTTTTTTTTTTGCACAAATTCTTTTCCCCCCCTAATCTCTGAAGATGGAATTGTCTCTACCTCCAAAGGAAAAGCCGAACTATTTGCCAAACAATTTGCTGCCAATTCATTTATCCTCCTATTAATCTTCCTCTTCCAACGTTGTCCCCGTTTCTCATAAAATGTCCGATATAATTTTTTAAAAGTCAAGCGTATTCTTTCCTCTCTTAATACTAAAAAATCGTCTGGGCTGGATGGCATACCAGCAATCGTCTTAAAAAAATTTCCCCGAGCTTGCACCCATCTTAACTTGCCTTTTTTTCCAAAGGGTTTTAAATTTGGGAAACCCCTTAATTCCCAAAAAAACCCCCTTAAAAGTTTTTTTTTTTTCTTTGGAAAAAAAAAAAAACACAAGATCTTACATGATAGACAATATGGATTCCGTCACAGTAGATCCACAGCTGATCTTCTTTCCTTTTTCTCACACAACTGGAACAAGCCTTGAGTTTTTTGGTGAATCCCAGATCGTTGCTCTTACAATCCAAAGCTTTCGATCAGGTCGGCATATGGGCTTTTTAACAAACTTCCTTCTTACGGTCTTTACCCAAGCTTTGCTCTTGGCTTTCCAGTTCTCTTTCTAATCGACTTATATCAGTTAGTGTAATGGTCATTCCTTCAGCTTTCCAAATTAATGCTGGGGTGCCCCAGGGCTCAGTCTGGCACCCACGCTTTTCTTCTAAAATTAACGTCTTCTCTCCTCCACAATAATCCCATTCATAGTTTTGCGACATAGTACCCTCCACTCTAGTATTCAATTCCTTAAGCCACCGTGTAATTCGATTTTGAAAACAAGCCAGGGCAATGCAGATATCTCTTTCACAAGACCTCAAACTTATCTTGGATTGGGGCGCCAAAAATCGTGTTCAGTTTTCCTTAAAAAAAAAGCATGTTGCTGTCCGAAAAAGTCTGCGAATGCTCATCCCTTACATATGAGCGGCTAAGTCTGCAGAACAAAAGTCGTTTAATCTAGTCGGCGTTACTTTTGAGAATAACCTAACTGGCACAAACAAATTTCATTCATAGCTTCGGCAGCTTCAAAAAAGATTGGATTCCTCTTCCGAGCCAGAAAATATTTCTCTTCTTCCAATCTGTACACTCTGTATGTATCCCAAATCAGACCCTCTTTAGAATATTGTTCTCATGTCTGGGGAATGGCGTCCCCTACAACACTTAGCATTCTGGACTTCATTCAAAAAAGAGCAGTTCATCTTAATAATGATCCAACGCTCACAGAAAGGCTTCCTCTTCTTGCCCATCGTCGAGCTGTAGGGGATCTGTCGCTCTTCTATAGGTATTTTCACGGCTTCTGCTCAGAGAAATTGGCTAGTATAATTCCTTCTCTGGCAGCTCCCAACAGAGCAACACGTAGTGCAACTTTTATGCATCCTTTTACAGTTCAGTTCGAGAGGCCCCGAACTTCCCGCTTTCTTCGTTCCTTTATTCCTAGAGTGTCAAGACTATGGAACCTGCTGCCCGCAGAAGTTTTTCCTTCTCCTCCCAATCTCCAAAAATTTAAGTCCCGTGTGAACAAACTTCCTCTCACCACACTGAAGACACCCACGGTCGTTAGTCCCAGGCATCAGCCTTCGTGGACTGTCTCAGAGAAAAAAAAAATCCGAATAATTCCAGGACGATATTTTGAAGACGTGATTTTGAGCGAGCGGAATGTACTTTTGACCATTTATATCTATTACGTTCGTAAAAATAGCGTCTAACATCTCGGTTTTTATTCTTATCCCGAATCACCTTCACTTTTCTCAATGTCTACCCGTAAATCATATGAAGACGTAGAAGGGCCACACAAAATATTATTGTTATTTTCAGTACAAATTCCGAGTTCTAAGTCGAAATTCTAAGTTGTAGGTCAAAATTCCGAGTTCAAAGTCGGAATTCTGAGTTCTTAGTCAAAATTCCGAGTCGTAAGTCGAAATTTTGAGTTCCAAGTAGGAATCTCGAGTTGTAAGTCGGAATTTATACTGAAAATAAAAATAAAAATTTGTGTGGTCCTACGCCTTCGTTAAATTACCATGATCACCATTACTGACCCATTCCAGCGTTGTGTTATTTTTTAGTTTCACTTATGCCTGGGAAATTATTTACAGGTTCTTGTAATTTAGCTTTATATAGGGGTTTTGATATCAGGTACTATGGTAAAGGGACGTCGCGTCGTTACTATTATGCGGGACCAGAAATGAGCCCGGACGTCTATACAAGGCGAGCAATAATAGATAACTAATTCTGCATCTGTGCTTTTTATACATCTATACCGACAAGACAAACACATGGAATAACCGAAATCTAATTAACAGTCCAGTAAATTAACATTTCTGTTCAATTTTGAAGCGAATCATCAAGCATGTCCTTACTGTATATCAAAAAATTAGTTGCCAAATCCATAAGATGGTGCTCATTTGTATCGTTTCTACCTTTTATAAAAAACGTTTTTGCCAAATTTTGTTGCAATCGGTGGTAATATAGACGCAGTGCGGTTGTAACAGTCAGTCAGGGGGACATATTGGTATCATGAAATAATGACGTTATAAAAGCTTTACAACAACCCTGAAAAGCCTACTGAAGGACAAAAATTTGATTTGCTTACTAGGGTGGATCAAATATAATCCAGATATTGTTTTTGAATTTTTTAGGTTCAAGGGATAGACGGGTGCAGCTGGATTAATTAATGAAATATCTGAAAAAATTCTGTTTTAAACCACCTCTCCACTGCGTAATGCATTTTGGTTAAATGTTTTGCTTGTTAATGCGTTAAGCCAGTTATAGTTGTGCAAATAACTGCATAGGGGATGTAACACTGTCAAGGGTCCGCGTGTTTGCCTGGCACAAGGAAGGATGTGAGCGGACTGAAAAAGAGAATTTTTTAACCAACAAATATTTTAACCAACTGATTTCTTGCATAAACGTTGCACAATTAATGCTAGTAAATACCATGAGCTTTTAAATGAGGTGAAAAATGCCTATCGTTCCAAAAGACGTAATCAATCAATTTGGGATGTTATTCTTCTTCATTTTAATGCTCGACTACATGGCCCATGCGTTATCCATATTTTTGGGCCCCTGAAAGCACTAGGAAGACAATGATTTCAAGACATTGCGGAAGGAAATTATGCATGCAAATATGTGTACCTATCTATTTTGTTACACTATATACATTTTGTAGGCGATAAAATGTCGTTTTTATTTGACTTACCCTCGAAGTTAACCTCCTTCGAGGGATAAGTTAAGCAAAAATTGCATGTTTTGTATTGATCTATATCTTGTAACTATTAATTTTTTTTCTGATAGATACAACTGAAGGATAGCTTGTAATGACCTATTTTTATTTACTCTTCCTTCCCCTTTAAAAAAGAGATCTGGTATATCTAAAGATTATAAGATTTTGCAAAGCTTCCGAGACAAAAATACAAAACGCCGCCGCAAGTTTAGTCGAAGGAAAAGTTTTTTGAAAAGTTTTAAGCAAACTTTAGATTGTGGGGAGCAAAGCAAGTGTGTAACGAATGTAGAGAAAATTAAGAAATATACGGAAAAGTATATAATAAAGTTATGAAAGTTGCAAGCGGATTGTATATACGCCATTAGAAATTATATATTGTCCGATCATGGACGTCCTTATGGGAAACTTTTATTTAATTATTGTTTTAAAATTTTAAATAATAAGGTAAAGCGTACTGCCATTATTAAAACTATAAAAAGATTTATATTATTCGAAAAAAAAGAGGTTGAAATCATGAAATCGGTTGTTGAAAATTCTGACATGATTTAAAGTCCTTGAATACTTTTTAAATATTATAAACCATATGATTGTACAGAGTATTTTAAAACATAATATTAAAAATAAGGATCCATTGGTTTTAAATAACTGAGTGGACATCACCGAAAATAAATTTAAAAATATTTTAAAATGGTTTTAAATTTTAAACCAAAAAAAAATTAGACATTCTTAGTGATGAGCAAAGCAAGACCAAGACCGGGCTAGTCTTGGTCTTGGTCTTGGTCTTGCAAGCTATTGTAAGGTCTTGGTCTTGCAGTCTAAGGAGGTCTTGCGTCCACCCGGTCTTGGTCTTGCTGCAAGAGTCTTGCTGGTCTTGCTTTTTTTCGGTAGTAATAATTTAAACTAAGTAATAGTGAATAAAATATATTTTTTTAATATTCAAAAATAAATAAAGATGGAAAATATATCTGCATTAAAATTATAAAATATGTCAATTTAAACCTTACACATACGTTTGAATTATTTTAAAAAGCATATTTTAAATGTAGGGGTTTATTTATTTATGCTCCATTTTTAGTTGAATTGAGACACAACCTATTTTTATACATTAAGTGGCAGATAGAAACATTTTAGTGATAAAATTATTTAAATTTTCTTTGAAGAGGCACATAAGATTAAAAGAAATACAAACTATGTACTGTGTAAGCAGAAAAAACTTTTAATTTCAACCAGATGTAAAATTTTCGTGAAAATAATTCCAATATGTAAACATTGGTTTCTGATTCAAAAAAAGTTATTCAGAAATCTTTTCAATTCATATAAACTTTTTATCTTTAAATTAGTCAAAAATTTGCCGTACCAAGTTTATACAAATACTTTATAAACATTCTGCATATACAAGGTGGCTAAATACTGTGACAAAACTCGACATCTCCAAAACCCGTTTATTATGGTGAAAAACTGAATATAAAAAAATTATAGAAAAAAAGGGCGTAACATGTGAAATTTTTTGCTATTCCAGAATTTTCCGAAGAATCCACTGCCACTCAAGAAAACTCCCTTATTTTTAGCTTTTAGCCTAAAATATAAAATTTATGACAAAAAATTCTTTTAAAAAATTACCACCCTGTATATTATGCCATAAAATTGTTAAACTATCATATAGAAACAATGTCAACGGTAGATGGTTTTTAAATATAATTTTCGGTTTTGATAAAAACGACGTCATTATTATTCTTTTAGCATTGTTTTGCCTTTTACGTTAAAACCGGAAGTGATATTTAAAATCCATTTGTATAAAAATTATTCCTATATGACATGAAAAACATATTTTTTATTAATTTCTCTTTTTAACATTTATATCTTAGTTTTAAGAAGCAATTTAATGTTTCCACTTCTTACAGTGTGGAACAAAAATAATGTTTTTCTGGATTTTGAAAATTTTTGATCCACCCTGTAAGTGGCATCACTTAATAGCTAATTAAAAAAAAAACATTAGAAATATAAAAGTTTTTTAAGCTTCTATAACTAACCCCTAGCTTTTCTTTGTCGTGAACGGTTTCAGAAATATCGTGCTTTGTCGGACCATTGAGTCACAATCCTCTAATTTTTGTAACTGTATAAAATAACAAAGTGATCCATTTAATTATTATTTTATCAAAATTTACCGTTCAAATAATCGCCTTTTTGCAGTTCTCGCCACATTTTTTGTCATTTGCCGTATGAAATACCTCTGTATATTGAATATAAAAATTAAATATTAATATGATTTTTAAAAAGTTGCAGAAGTGCAATCGAGTCTTGTCTTGCATACGCCCGTCGGTCTTGGTCTTGCAAGCGAAAAGGCGGTCTTGGTCTTGGTCTCGGTCTTGGTCTTGCAGCAAGACCAAGACCAAGACCGCAAGACCAAGACCGGTCTCGCTCATCACTAGACATTCTCCTAATTAAATGATCAGCGATCACTGTATATGGCTGATCATATAAGATTGTTTATGTTGCCCGTGCGCTTTTAGCATTTCAGCAGTAAACTTTCATTTAAAAGCTGTTTATTTGTAACATTTATTTATCTTCAAATATATTTAATTTTTTTCTATTTACCTTTCAATATATTAAAAGTTAGTAGAATGGTGCAACTCAGTATTGGAAAAACTACAAGAGATAGAGCAAATCTAAGCACATTCTCTAGTTTGATTTCTGAAACAACTGCAGCGGTAAAAACAGATCGCGGCTAACTTAATTCTTCTCGGAGATACAGGGTGTTAGTAAAGATAGGAAAAAAATAAAGTCATTCATTAATTTATCTTTTAATATTATTCAACAATTGACAGGCAACCAGGTTTTCATCTAGTCTTTTAAAAGTATTTATGCTTGGTTGCCCTTTTCGATATCCAGCTAAATTAATTTGTAATGCATTTGTACCTTTTTTTTTGCTTTTAATCAAAAAATTAGGAATACTTTATATTTTTACGTTTTCAAACTTTTATTTTAAACCAGAATTTAGGGACACAAAAAGCTGGCAGTATGCAGTTCTTATTTATCGCTTAAATATTATTCAAAACATTCCAGAGATCATTTGTTTCTAAAGGGGTATTATACCAACAATTTATTCGCGAATTAATTCATCAATTAATTTCTAAATTTCTTTAAGGCCGCATTTTGACCTGACACTGGTTTAGAATTTTGCAAAATTTTTAAAATATTTAACACTCAGAGTTCACCCTTGCCCACCTAGAAATAAATTTGACATTTTGAAACAACTTATTATTACCAATTTTGCAATCTATAAAAGGAATTAAAGAAATTTACTTTTTTTTAGCAGAACACTTTTTTGATGAACTTGAAATCCAAAATTCAAATAAAATTAGAGCACAATAAATTAAATCAAACCGGATACCATAACCTCAAATGTATGCATTTTGTTCATTGGCATACCTGAATTCACGTCTAAGTACACGGAGAATTAGAACACGTTCTAATCCGTGAAGAACTTTACGAAGTTCTTCATGAATGAATTTGACATCAAAGTTTTGGTTTTACATTTGTTAAGTTATTAAATTTTTGAAAAAAAACGAAACCTTTAGATTTTAAAACATCTTGGCAACGAAGCAACCCTCATAGGATGTCGACGTGGTGGCAGGTGGCATGGGAAGCGATTTTCATGTCTATTTTGGCAGATTAAATAATATTATTGTTATTATTAGCCTGCCTGTTAATTTGATTTGCCTTTTGAAGATGGGACGGACTAAAAATAAAGAAAATGTATGTGGTACAAAACGATTATATCTTTCAACAAGTCGGAAAAATAGACGACTTGCTATGAAAAAACGGTAAGAAAGGATATTATTGTTATGAAAAGTTTATAATTAGGGTTGCCATAATTTATTAGAGTAATGCCCGGGACGTTCCATCAGATCCTGGACAAATAGCAGCGATTGGCGCGTACGAAATTTTTCTGCTATTTTACCTAACTGAAATTAGACAAACTAAAAGTAATCTTACTGAACAAATACAGGCAACGCGCTGCGACGGCTGCGCTGCGGTGCTTGCAAATATTCAAAATCCGGACGCATTTACCAGTCTGACAAAAGTCCGGACATGGTTAATAAATCCGGACATGGCAAGCCCATTTTTTAATATGATTTTCGACTACTATTAATACTATAGTAAAATACAAAAATTTCGGAAACAAAATATAGGATCAAAAAGTCTAACCATAGTTTTAGCAGTGCTATGCAGACGAACAGGTAAAATGGTTATTTTTTTTATCTAGGGTGCGAAATAAAACTTTGGGATACTGATTGTACAATCATTAATCGTGCGATGTATTTCGAGCCAGGTCCTGGGTTTGCAGGTAGTATTATTATATACCTAAGTCTATTTTTGTTAAATTATTGGTATTATTTTATAAATTGTCTTATTTTTTATAATTGCACTTTTCTTGAAGTTTATTTGCTGTTATTTATATTATTACGTGATATTAATTTATAATATTTTTAAATTTTTAAAATTTTTATAAATGTACTTTTTTAAAGTTTATAAAAAATTTTCTGTTATTTTTTTTACGTGGTATTATTTTATAGTTTGTTTTACTCTTTTTATAATTAAACTTTTTTAAAGTTTGCTGTTATATTAATACGTTATAATTTGTTTAAATTTTCTATAATTGCACTTTTTAAATACCTGATGGAAAGAAACAAATTACACAAACATAAAATGTCAATGTCAAATATTAAAACCCCAATTGTTATCTGTCACACATTTCAAAATAATATTATTTTCTTTTTTTTTTTAATTTTGGAAAATGAATGAACTAGAAGGCGAGAGTAATTACTCTATTCGAAGAAGGTGTTTCTCTGGGAAGAATAGCTCAGCAAGTTGGAAACGAAGCACTTATTCAAACCTTTAGAACAAATGGGAAAATACAGGATCATTGGAGAAGGGCTGGAAGTGGTAGAAGAAAATTTCAAACGAAAATCAAGATAATGATCTGATAGATTTTTTTAGAAACAATCCATTTCGAACCAAACTGTAGAAGAACAGAACCAAACTAATTTTCCTGGGACAGTAAGAACGGCATGAAATCGTATTAGGAAAAATTCGGAATTGAGAAGCAGTGTAGCTGTAAAAAGCCATTTTTTTACCAATATGAATAAAGAGCAAGAATGGGGTTGCACTGGAATATTTGCCGCAAGGTATGGATTTTTGGGAAAGGGTAGTATTTACCGATGAGAAGAGTATATAGGCCGCAAAAACACGGTACGAAGAAAGATATACCCAACATGTTAAAACAAGTAGAAGATTTTCTGTTAATGTATGGGTATATGTCTTGAAGCTGGCATATGCCACCGTATTCGAGAAAAATTTAATAGTCAAGCTTATATACACATACTCCAAATGTTATGTTGCCATCGGTAAACAATATATTTAAACAATAAAATTTTATATACCAGCATGACAACTGCCTCGTCCATACAGCAAGGAGAATTTCGGACTGGCTACTGGAAAAATAACTTTTCATTGTTCCCTTTGGGCCCTCAAGAAGCCCTGATATCAATCCAATCAAAAACGTTAGGGGATATATCGTAAAGGAAATTAACAAGAACAATGATTTCCATCCACAAAACAGTGATGATTTGTGGAATAAAATTGAAAAAACCCTGGAATAATTACAATGTTCACCATGCACAAATCGATTCATCAATGCCCACACGATTAACTTATTAGTGGAAAAAAATGGTCCCCGTTTTGGGAAATATTTGGCCAGTGTTTTTCTTTAATACTTAAATAAAATAAACCATATATTTATTTTGGGTTATGCATTTTATTGAATATTAATTAAGGTGAGAAAAAGGTAAAAAGCCAAGTTTACCAAATTATTCAAACTTGACATAAAATGTTAACCTAAGTGTACGAAATTTTATTTCCGTCACTGTCCCTTTTAAAAAAAAATGTCGATGGCGTAAATTTTTTTCCCACTGTCGTAAAAACATAGATATTTAATTAAGTTCTAAAGTAGGAATAAATAATTAAATTGACCTTTGGGGTGTTTACTGTATAACTGTAATAAATAAAAAAAATCAATTAAAAAACCTTTGTTACACATGCTTGTTATTGTTTTTTTTTATAAAAACCTATATGTAAAAATACCTAAAAGACCGGGACAGAAATAATCGTCTGTCGCGGTTATAAAAAACCGTACATTGTTGCCAGTGTCACCACACGGTCTGTTGTTCGTTTATTACCGTCGAAGCACGATTTGAACTTGATCAGCTGATAATGAATGCTCTTAAGCCAACTGGCACTCTAATAAACAAAATGTTTTAGTTATTTAAAATTAAGAATCAGTAAAGGGATCATTAGCTTATAAATTTTTCAAATACCCATTTCTTTAAATATAAATATAAAGTGCTTAATTTTAATATATACAGGGTAAAAAAAATTCAATATTTTAGTACGTAGTCAGGGTACAAAAATATACCTAAAATTTATAAATATGGGTCCCAAGGCCTTCGTTTCGAAATACAGGGTGTTAAAGTTTTTATTAATTTTCTTTTTTTTAAATAAAATCTATGAAAATTTAAATATTAGAGTGAAATTTGTTATCCGGGGGTTTTTGGTATGACGGATTCGAATCATCTTAGTAGGCTCTTACTTGGGAGAACCACCGCCTTTACTATTTGACATTTACGACTTTTTTTTGCCCTGTATTACATTTTTAATTAAATTAAATAACTGTCTTGTCATTTTTACGTCAAAAAGGTATACCTTTTAAAAAAGTCGATAAGCCCGTTTTCCGGGGATATTGGATTTAAAAAAAATACACCATTTTTACGCATCTGATTTTATTATAGCAAAATTAAAAAAAAAAAAAAAAAATGTATAATTAAACAATGTATTTTAATTTTTAATAATTATTGTTCAAAATTTTTAAAAAAATAAAAAAAAAATAAAAAAAAAAAATTTTAACACCCTGTATATCGACAAGGCCCCGCGGACCATTTATGCTTTTTTGATTTTTGGGCCCTGGGAAAAAATGAATTTCATTTCCCTGAAAATTATATATATATATATATATAATATATATATATATATATATATATATATATATATATATATATATATATATATATATATATATATATATATATATATATATATATATATATAATTTTTTTAAATATTAAATTTTAAAAAATTTTTTTTTTTAATATTAATTTTAGGAAAAATATAAAAAAATTTTAGGGTTTCTATTTAAAAAACCCTTAATAAAATTTTTAAAAATAAAAAAAAAATGAACGGTTAGTAAAAATTTTCAATAAAAGCTTAAACAATTTTGTTTTAAGGACAACCGTTCGGCTAAAAGTAATAACCCCCTTTTTTCAGGACAATCATTGGTCAATTTTTTTTTTCCCAAAGTTTCAAAAAAAATGAAAAACGAAAACCTTTCTTATTTTTTTTATGTTCCCAAAAAATTAAAATTTCGAAAAATACCCAGATGTAAAATTTTTTTATATTTATTTGTTTTTTGGCATCTAAAAAATAAAAATTTTTTTTTCTTTGGGAATTCCCCCAATTTAAATACCAATAAAAGCCAAAAAAGTAACGGGGGTTTACGAAATTTTTGAAGGGTTAAAAAAAATAAAAACATCCTTCGGCATTAAGGACCGATAAATTTACTTTCATTGCCCATAGGGGAAAAAAAAAAATTAAATTAAAAAAAAAAATAAAAAAATTTAAATAAGTTTTTTTGGGTTAGCCATTAACGAACTGACCCCCATTTTTTTAAAAGTACTCCCTGGGTTTAAAATTGGGGGAAAATCAAGCTTTTGAAACTGTTGTGGCTATTGATAAAATGTTTGTGCCATTAAGTTTTGACTGATACTTTTAGTAAGGGATCAAAATGATTTTTTGCTATTTGAACAACGACTTAATTTTGTTGGGTTGGGTATATTACCTCCATGCTACCTTGTCGATTTTCAAGACTAAGATTTAAAAAAATTTTTGGTAATCGTGATTTTAGGACTTTAAAACAGGAATTTAAAAACCGGATTTTATTATTTTAGGATTTGAGGTTTTTTTTAGTATTAGACACCTATGTCCTAATTCTTAGTTAAATTGTTTTGGTAACTTGCTGACAAATTTTAAAAGAATTTTGAGGTAGGCAAAAAAAACTGGGGGGACACCCCGTCAGTATAGTGCCAGATGGCGCATGGTGACATGCATGCAGTTAAAATATGAGTAGGATGGAGTAACCAACCTGTGATCTGAACAACAAAGGGGAGCGGTTACTGGTATTTGGTAGAGTTCAGAAAAGTAAGAAAAAGATTTGATTGATTTGAAATATGATGGATGGGGAAACTGTTAAGTTTCGTAATAAGATTGGTGAGCAAGTTATTAACCGCGAAGGTATCAACTGCTCTGCTGCGAGTCAGTCTTTGTATATCTTAATCAGCCCCTATTATGAACATTTAAATCACAAAAACGATTACTCACATATTTAAAATTTATTGAAGATGTATACTTTTATCTTTTTTTTACTTTGGGATAAAAAAAAGAAAAGAAAAAAAAAAGAAAACATAACCAGAATTTGAAACGTTTGCTAAAATTTCAAGAGCCCTTTAAAGGGCTATGTGGGAATCACCTTATGCGAGAAAAAGCGCCTAAAAATGGATAAGTTAAATTTCAAAAAAAAAATTTTAAAGTATAATTTTTTTACAACAATTTACTATCTTACTTTTTACAAAACTTAAAAAAACAACGTTAAATACAAAATTTTTAGAGAATTAAAAGGTTCCTAGCTTAAAATTATTTTTGAGTATACAGGGTGGTTAAAAAAAGTGTGGCGGAGGAAACACCCTATTTTTTAAAGTATTTTTAGATTCTACATAAATTAAAATTTTTAGTTTATATTTTTTATAATTTCCAAAACTAGTTTTCAAATATTTTATTTTTTTTAGAAAAATTTCCCTTTACTTTATAAAATTGACAGTACCCCATTGCTTCTGAGGGTGGATATTTTATATTTGGTAGAAGCGTTCCATAGGGACGACAAAAAAGATATATGTAAAAAAAAATAGTTAGAAACTATAGGACATTCAAAATAGTTTTTACATATGGCCTAAATAAATTTAAAAAATCAACTTTTTTAAAAAGCTTGCCCTGTTTTTTTTTATCCAATGGATTTTACAAGACCCACATAATAGGTATTCTTTACCTATTTTTAATAGTTGCGATTTATTTTGATTTTCCCCTTTTATAAAAGCTGTTGTGAAAACATAAACAAATATAAAACAGAATTTTTCCCCCTTATTAACTTAATATTAAAATATTTATAAACAAAAAAACAATATTCTAAAATTAAATAAATAACTTAATCTATATTTTAAAATTATAAACTTCATCAAGTCCTAGGTCTTCCTGGATTGTTTCCCGGGACCGATGCTGCATTACCCCGTTGCACAGCTAAACCAACTTTGGGTTTAAATTTAAATTTTGATAAGTGTGAATTAACTGTTTATCTAAGATCATTCCAATATCTATCAAATTTTTAAGTGTTGTTCCTAATCTGTTAGTAATTCCCATTTCCCAAATTTAATTTATTAGGAAGTCTTTTTCGTCAAATGAAATTGAATACTCATAATAAAAGACAGAATTTTTAAAATCTCTTGTCCAAATTAAAATTTATAGACTCACATATTTCCTATTATTTACTAAAATATTCCTTTTCATACCTCGAATGCTTATTTTTAATGTTCACCTTGTTGGAAATTCCAGAATTACTTTGTAATTTTATAATGTATTACAAAGTTAGTTCAGACATAACAAATTGTGATTTTAAATTAAATTTTGGTTAAAAGCACTCTTCCAGTAAAATTTGGAGGTCTTGGAAAAAGAGATCATCCACCCTGTCTATTTCTGCCTTTTTTGGTTCAATCAATGCCTGTCAGGTTTTCTTTTCAAAATTTTACCTTCCTATATTCTTGCGACAGTAGAAAATGATTTTAGCAATTGTTTTGTCGATGGTTATCTGTTTTTCAATCTTCAAATCACCACAAGAATTACCAAAAAAAAAGAAAGATTTTGACTTTTAATTTGCCAAGCTCTCACAAATATATTATAAACATGTGCCAGACAAGTGAAGATAAGGCAGTCTCTTCTCTTCGGGGCCCCCGAAAGTAATGCTTGGATTTAAAGCACTTCATCTTCATCCTTAGGGAAAATTTTTTAGATAACAAAACATTCCCAAATTTCCCTCGCTCTCAACTTGGTCTGTGTGTAAAGGAGAGCAACCTGCGTTTGCGGCGAAAATGCTAAAATTTATGGCCTACATGGGTTAAGCTGCAAAAAAGCGCAGGGGGTTCTTCTAGACACAGTCAGAGAAATGACATTATCAAAGAGCTCTGATTTTAGCTGAAAATCCTTCTGTGTTAGAGCCTCTTGGGTTGCAGAAGCGATGGAAAACGAATTGAATGACCTTAATTCCCTGGAAATATGGAAAACAATTACATTCGGACGCTACTTGCAGCCATACACTTGCAAATCTATCTGGACAAAACTTCTAATTTTGTAGGTGCGGCTGCTCGTATTGCCGAGAATAAAAAGCATCTAAAATATAAAGAGCTTGAAGAACGCTTTATCTTCATTCCTTTTGCTGTTGAAACTTTTGGTCCTTTGGGTGATGAGGCTCAAGGGTTTTATTAATGAAATTTGCAAAAAAATACAATGCAAAAAATCTCGAAGTTTCATTAACTTAATAAGTTTTTAATTTTTATGACGAAATAAATGTTAAAAATATGCCGTCCACTTGGATACACATATTTAGCCTCTTTACAATATGTTACTTGCTCGTTCATTAGCATTGAGGTTGTTATTGTACTACAGGCATCCCTTATCCCATTTTTCATGTTTTCTGTTGTATAGGAATTCACATAAACATGATCATTAATGTAGACCTACAAAAAGAAATCTAAAGATGTTAAGTCACATGATCGAGGGAGGCAACCAATGAATCCATCCCTACCGATCCACTTTTGTGAATAAATGATGGCTTAAAAATTCCCGAACTGCCCGATGATATTGAGCAGGAGTTTCATCTTGTTGAATCCACATTTCGTCTCTTTCAAGGTTATTAACTTCTTCAAAAAGCTGTGGTTATTCATTTTACAAAAAGTTAAAATATCTAGGCCGGTTAAGTGGTTCTCGGAAAAAAATAATTACCAATTTCCCAAAGATTTTTTATTCCACACAGAACATTAAGCGACCAATGGTTTTGGGTTTTGAATTTCTCGTACCCAAAAAGGGTTTTTGATCAAATAATAGTGCATATTATGGTGGTTAACTGCTTCATCACTGCAAAAAGTAGCTTCATCAAAAAACACTATTTTGGACAAAAAATTCTGATCTGCTCGTTGTTCTAAATCACGGTCTTAAAGTTCTTGGTGTAGTTCCATATAAAAAGAATAATATTTGTATTTTTTTATGGTGCGATTAAAGTTGGATTGGGATGTGTTACATAGCTAATTGACGGCCACTGACCTGGGGATTATCTTCAACATGTAGTAAAATCCCAATTTCTTTTCCCTAGTTTGTATCATTTCGGTTTACCATTTGCCGTTTTTTATATTTAACGCTACCACTAGCATAAAAACGTTTCATTAAGCATTAAAAAGTGTGTCTAGATGGTATGCGTCTTTTAAGGCACTTCGCTCTGTAAAGCCTTTATGGCAAAAGACATTTTTTCCTTGCCCAGTATATAAATCATAACAATTACTTAATTTCTGTATTCCGTCAAGGTCTTTAGGGATTTATACTATTTTAAATTTAACAGCGTAGAACTACTTATGGGGAGAATAGGCCACTTAATAGGATAATAAGACATGCCAATGAACTCGGCATTGACTTCATTGTCATATCGGAAAGTGCACTTAGAACTTATTGGAGTTATAAGATGCAAACTTTTTGTTTAATAATAGATTGGTTTTACTAATTTTATATTTATTGCTATTTTTGCAAGGGTTTAACCCGGTTAATAAATAAATATATAAATAAAATATAATTAAATAACTAAAATAATTTACCACGCTGGTGCTTAACTTTGCAAGAATACTTCCCGCGCCTTGCTGTTTATTAAGTTACAGTGGCCCAGTTTTGGTATTTTGGCAAAGTATAGTAATATAACTTTTAGTCTTATCTTGTCTTTACTTTTTAGTAGCTTATGGGGTATTCTCTCCAATTTTTAAATAAGTTCTGAGTCAACCTATATAACAAAATATTTGTCAACCCAAACTCATTAAGAAATGGCTTAATTATGTCTAGTTATGTTTTAGTATATCACACGAAAAATGGGCCAAATTGAAAAATATTTAACCGGGCCCCGGAGTGCCCAAAAAAACCAATTTTTATTTCTGTAAAATTTGAACACGCGTAGTAAAATTATGATACCTTACGTTATATTAAATATGTGTAAAACAATTGGGGTATCTATCTAAACTTTTAGCCGGGCTCCCGAGCTCATGAGCTATGAAAATATCTATGTGATTAGTGAGAAATGCCTTTATTTTTGTGCAGCTCTTCGCTTGTTGGTTACTTAAAAACATATATTTTTATAATGAGATCAGTTACTTATATAGAACAAAATATTTTTAAATATTAAGCAACCTAGAACGTGGAGGTGGCTGCACTCCGAGCTCTTTGGGATCTCCAAATATCAATATGTGATGGTGTATTATTTCTTGCTGTTATAATTCTCTTAATAGCAAGTTCCCGGATGTATTTCTGAGGATCTGTCAACATTGCAAAAGCAAACTTTCTGGATAAACAAAATAAGAGTAACCCTCAATTATTTTGTCAATAATGTTTCTTACGTGGTCTGGGAACTGTCTTGTAATACTGACTAGCTTGAATACATGACAAGCTCCTTCTTCTATGTAAGCTTTAGACTTAATATCACACCACATTGGAGCATATACTTTAATCACAAATGTTGCTAGGAGCTGAAGATTTTCTGGAGGTTTTGTTGTGGCAATATATAAGCGTAAAACTCTGTTGACTGTTGTGATTCATCTAGAGTGAGCCATTTTACCTGGATTTCTTTCGGATAAATTTCTGGGGCAATTCCCATTTTTAATACCCTTGCAAATAAGGCAGAGGTACTGTTGATCTATACTGAAGTCTTTTACATCAACTTCAGGCAAATCGGTGTGGATTGCCTGGAATTTAACAATGGGCAACATTTCACATTCATTCAAAAGTGCCACTATCGGACCTGAAAAATTATATGGCCCTTTTGTATGTCCGTGCAATTTTTGTAACAAATTCCGCAGTGGCAGTTCGTTAGCGTGTAAAAGATTATATAGCCCTAAAGAGGCCTTCCAAAGCGTATTTCAATCAGGCGAATGACACCTCCTGTCCAGCCCGTATTGGAGTTGGAAGTCACTGGCGTGGTGGCTCTATTTCAATTTCGGACATTCTATTAAAACAAATATATATATATATATATATATATATATATATATATATATATATATATATATATATATATATATATATATATATATATATATATATATATATATATATATATATATATATATATATATATATATATATATATATATATATATATATATATATATATATATATATATGTATATATATGTATATATATGTATATATATATATATATATATATATATATATATATATATATATATATATATATATATATATATATATATATATATATATATATATATATATAATCCGACTTTATTAAGCCAAAAACGCTACACTTCACGGGCTATATAAGCCCTTCACCTACTTAGGAAGCCAAAATCGGGCTTACTAATTTTTCCATGTATAACTCCTAAAATAACCTATATAGCGGCATCTTACGAACCTCGAAATCATTTCAATATAGCGTCACATATCAAGTTTCTAATCGTGGTGACAGTTTTAATGTAAATATAATAGATGACTCTAAAAACACGACTTTGTAAAAATTGTTGGGCTTCGTAAGTATGTTTTGTTTCTCAAAATATACACGTTTAGTTGATCATAACTGCCACTAGTTAGCGCTACTCTAAAATGTATATAATATGAAGCAAAGGTGTTCTACGGTCAATACGAAGACCGAAAAGCCGACAACATTGCTTGGAATAAAAATAAGGTTTATTTCTTCTTTTTTAATTATTGAAACTCTGTTTTTGCCGTTAATGTTTATTTTAATAATAATAATAATAATAAATCTTTTTAATTAACTTAAATTAACAGTACCCAAAAAATATTTAATTAAAAATGGGTTTTCAAGATTTCAGGAGTATGGATGACTTTATTTATTTATTTTTTTTAAAATATATTTTATTTAAAGGTTAGGTAAGATACTTATAAGCATTTTTTTTTAAGCAGCGAAAAGACTTAAAATATTATATACAGGGTGTTACAAATTCGAGTGTATGCATGGGGATCTCGTAAACCGTAAGAGGTACAAGGTCGGTTAAATTGAGGCAAAGTTGTGTAGTGTGATGCTAAACAAATGTCGTTTCGAAATTTGAAAAATTCCGTTTACTTCGGAGATATCCGGAAAAACCCGAATTCCCGCAAAAACGTTTTTATTTTTTCCTGACCTTATTTGAGAAGATATTTTGAAATGAATGTCATGTCAGCACAGCTACTTTTTCCCCTCTACAAAATGACGTTATTAAATTTAAAATCCGACGTTTCGTTTCCGAGCAACCACCATCAACTTTATTTTTTTAAATACAAATATCTGCATCGATCGTTTTCTATAGACGGGTCTCTAACAATATGCTTCAGATAGTTTTTTGTTGGAATAACCTGGTCCTGTATAGCCAATAAGAAGCCTTCAGTCTCTGGGAACATCTTCCCCGACGTCAGCCAGTAGTTCGACGCGAACTTGTCGATATTTTCCTGGGCGACCTCATTGGGGTGACGTCCATGAAGGTTTCTCAACCAGGCTTGCAGCTTCTCCTGGTCTGTTTGATGGTGTCTGCGCATTTCACGATCCATCAGTCGCAACGGTGTTGAATCTTCGGCTCCGCATATTGCTTGGTGTATCGGGGAAGAGTCTGCCAGTCTATGGAAATAACTGCGTAAGTTTATTATTTGTTGGTCTAATTGCTTACCAATATCCACCAATCCTCTTCCCCCTGGATATCGTGGAAGCGTTGTTCGTTCAGTTGCACTACGTGGGTGATGTTTGTGTGCCTTTGTAAGGAGTGTTTTCATCTTTCTCTGTAGCTTATCGATGTCAGTTTTGCTCCATTCCACAATTCCAAATGAGTAAGTGAGTGCGGAGCATGCGTATGTATTAAGCGCCTTAAACAGATTTTTGCTGTTTAGATAAGTTTTCGACACCTTTCTTACCCTTCTGATAAACTCGTTTGCTGTTCTTCCTTCATTGTTCGCTGGTCGATTCTTTGCGCCTGTTTCATTCCCAGGTACTTATACGTCTCTTCAGCCTCCATTGCCGCGATATTTTGACCGTCTTGCATCTCAAATGCACCCGGTTGTATCTTTCCTCTAGCTATGTTTAGGACGCGGCATTTGCCAAGTCCGAACCGCATCCCTATATCTCCGGAGAACTCCTCGACGATTTTGAGCATTTGCTCGAGCTGGTTTTTGGTAGCTCCCATCAGTTTAAGGTCATCCATATATAGCAGATGATTCAGCCTTACCCTTCTTTGTTGTTCCTAATACTAAAGCCATACTTAGTTGAGTTAAGACGGCGTGAAAGTGGGTTCATTGCAAGGCAGAACCACAATGGATTTAACGAATAGTACCCCCAGTTTTTCGATGTTGTCGCTGGAGGGCACTTGCAGTTGAATTTTAGTCCTCCACGTTAACATGATGTTTTCTAAAAAGGACACAATATAATTATCGCCCCTGTATATTCTTAATATAGCCGCAAGCCACTCATGTGGTACTGAATCGAAGGCCTTTTTGTAGTCTACGTAGGCAGCGAAAGATTTCTACGACCAGTATAAGCTTGGTTACAGACGACAAGTCGATAATAAGCTGCTCCTGCACCCCATTGCGCCTTTGGCCATCCCCTTTGCTGGGTTGCAATAATGTCGTTTTGCTCACAGTGTGCTTGGATACGTTGTGTAAGGCAAGATGTGATCACCTTGTAAAGCGTGGGAAGGCAAGTGATTGGCCGATACTTCGTTGGGTCCTGTGTAGCCATGCTGATCCTTTGGTAGGAGATATGTAACTCCGTGTGTAGAAATAATGGCATTTTCTGTGGATTAAGCAAAACATCATTAATTAGAAAAGCCAGTTGATGATGGTGCAGCTGAATGCATTGTAACAACCCCTAATATAAAGTGGATCTACGTTAACACCGAAACAAACTGTAATAACTAAACAATATTTCTAAAATAAAAGCATTAACATAGGAGGGCTTCGTATAATCGGTATATCATAATCACAGTCAATTGGATATAAATTCGGGCTTTGTAAAATTCGGTGTAGTAACTGTTAATTAAAATATACACTTAAAATAAAAACGGCATCATCGCCAGGCTTCGTATAATCGACATAACATAAACACAGTTGCCTTGTATATAAACTTGGGCTTCGTAGAATCGTAGTAGTATCGACACTACTGAAATCCCCTTGCCTCCCAAAGTCGGGCTGCCCCTCACCTGTGTTACGTAGTGGGCTTCATATAATGCGCCATACTTGTATATATATATATATATATATATATATATATAATAATATATATATATAATATATATATATATATATATATATATATATATATATATATATATATATATATATATACATGTTAAAATAAAATTATTTTAAATTTCTCTAAGAACGTTTCATTCTTTTATCGTCACCGATTCCAAAGAGCAATTTTACAAGCAATCAATAAGCTCTCTTTGTACCTTTTAAATAAATACCCAACTAAGTACCCTTTTCATCTCGAATTTTCCTTTAATTTCTAGTCAAAATAAGAAATAAATAGAATTTTCAGCTGCAGCCCTGCAGTAAGGTGAAGTCGTTTTCCAATTTTACCGTCAAAAGATTTTCGTCTTTCAAAGAGGATCAAAAGTGTTTGCCCGTCTGACGTTTGAGGGATAGAAAGTCGACTTTTGAAGTTTCAATCAGGGTAATGTAATTTTTTTTTTATTAAAAAAGTTTAAAATACTAGAACCAAAGTGTATTCCTAAGTTTAAAGTTACATAAAAGCCACATTTTTTCCTTTTTTTTTTAAACAAGCTACAACAATTTATCAACTGCTTAAGGTTTAGTACTTGATTGACGTCATGGAATGGAAATGACATCTTAAGATCTAGCACTCAGCAGACTCAAGCTTTCGTGGGCAGTCCTAAAGGTAAAGAATAATATATGGAAAAGGTTTTTCCTATACCAAAAATTTTTAAAATAAACTTGTTCTTTCACTTCTACATTTGCAGAACTGTTCATTTTTACTTCTTTCAAAAAAATTGGCATTGCGAGGTTTAAAAAACACGAAAATGTAAAAGGTAATGTTATTTCTGACAATAAGAATTGTCATATACAGGCTGTTCCCAAACCTTATGTACATATTAATGATATAATTAACCAAATGATTTTAAGAAAAAAAATGTGTTTTAAACATGTGTCCTCCAAGGCTTTTTTAGCAATCTATAGAGCATGAAACTTTTTAATATATTTTGGGTTTTTTAACACGTCGTCAGTAGATACAGAGATTCTGATTATTATATTTACGTGGTTTCTGGGCCTTTATTTGCAGAAGATGAAAAAAATCATTTCCTCCTCTCCAAAAATTATTGAGTTTTCATCATATTTTTTAAGAAATTATATCAGTAAAAATATCGGAATAAAAATTGGACAATATAGGCAACTTTAACTTTTTAAATGGAACATCCTGTATATTATGCGCTACAATAAAGATCTTTCTTTTCTGAATTCAAATATATATCTATATATTGATGATATTTGGATGATCCGTTTTGAGCTTAAAATATAAATAAATTTAAAAAAGAATCATATTAGTATCAAGAAAGCTATCAATAATAAAAATTGTTTTAATAAATTCTGACAATATTGATATTGTAAGTAAAATTTATCATTTTAACTATTCAAAAAGTAGTTTGTACTTTTGTCGATGGGCTATTTGAAGAACAAAAAATCAGCTATTATGCGTCTTTTTATGGTAACAATAATAATGTGACGATAGTGCAAAGGGAATATTGCTTGTTATATCCTTAACAACGGGTACCATCTATAGATACTAGTAAATACATAGTAAGAAGGTTTATGGAACAGAAATAGCTTTAAAATGAAGAAAGGACTGCAGCACGAAAGAAACAAGTTTTGGATATCCTCGTTTTTCACGATAATTATTACACTTTTCTATTGAACTAGCACTAACTACTTTTAATAATTTTGAAAATCCTAAAAATATCAATCTCAGGATGCTACATTTGAACTTAATAAAACAGATTATAAAATTTATTTAACCTAATTTTACAAATTTTATCCTTATAAATTTAAGTCCGTTCAGAATATTTCGGAACAAAACATGCAGGATAGGCCCTAAGTATGCATTGGAAATAGCTAGGTTTATGGCAGGATCCAAAAGTTTTAAATAAAACTCTGTTACGAGACCAAGTCTTCCTTCACTTTAGCAAGAAATGTTTATTCACAAAAATAAACATTATTGGTCCAGAAAACCCTCACCTAATTCAGCAACATAACAATTTTTATTGTTTCTACTTAGAAACTTTCGTGATATAATATGAAACTTTTTGTAATTTATTAATAATTTAACCCTAAAATATCTGAAAAATGGTTCATCCTTATATCATAAATATATATATATATATATATATATATATATATATATATATATATATATATATATATATATATATATATATATATATATATATATATATATATATATATATATATATATATATATATATATATATATATATATATATATATATATATATATATATATACATATATATATTTGAAATCAGAAAAAAGATCTTTCGTTGCTTGTGCACATAATATTACAGGGTGTTCCTTTTAAAAAGTTGGAGTTGCCTTTATTTTTCATTTTTTATTGCGATATTTTTCACTGATAATTTCAAAAGATAATATAAAAAATCCTACAGTTATATAAAACATTTTTGTCTTTAAAAATAATGCCTCAGAGCACGTAAATATAATCAAAGACCCTGTACATCTGATAAAATATTTAAATTTGTCAAACAATCTTTTGTACTAATGATTATAAAATCTGGGTATTTTTTGTGTTTCCACAGTGTTACTTAGGGATTAAAGGAAAACCCTTTAATCCTTCCCAGACTTCTTACACATGTGTTAAATACACATTCTATTGTTTTAATTTTTGGTCTCTTACTCTTTTTTAATATTTTTTACTGATTAAGACATATTTAGGTAAATATGTTAAGATATTGACAAATTTTGTGACAATTTGAAATTTATCACAGCACAAATATAATAAAAAAGAAATTTTTAATTTTAACTTACTCCAAAAATATAGTAAAGGGGTGAAAAATGACTATATAAAAAAAGTAAACAATCTTGATTACATAAAAATCATTAATTAAGTAATGAATAATGTATTAGAAATATGCAATTACCACCAAACAATAAATAAAAAGACCGATTTCAGCTGCGATGCAGGCCTCTGCCTGTTTTCTCATCGTAACCTCTAAATTATTTTGGAAGTAATTCTTATAATTTGACATCATGCAATTATCCTGTTTTTTAGATCGTTAACAATAAGCACTGGTGTTGTGTACATCAGAGACTTAATATGTCTCCATAAATAAAAAACTAAACTGTTTAGATCAGATCACTTGGGTGGCCATGGGTGCAAACCTTTACCTACCACTAAGGATTAACTTAATTGATAATACTAAAGTGTGCTCGTGAGCCATCGTGCATACACCATATTCGGACATAACACAAGGAAAATGTCTTTAAACAAAGAAGATGTGCAACATCTTCTTAACATCAATCTTTATTTAGATAAAAAGGTACCTTTTTTTTAATTCAAATTTATAATTTAAAATTTGCAAATAAAATAATTTGTAAAACCAAAAAAAAAATTATAATGTATGAATACATTATGTAGCAAAATACAATTTATTAAACAATCTTTTATTTAACAAATTGAAAAAAAAGAAGCTTTAAGCTAAATTCTAAACAGGTTTCCCCTATAACTTTTTATGTGTATATACCCGGGTGTTGCTCCGCCGAGCGGATATAGGGAATCCATGTAAATTTTGAAGTAGTCAAAATATTGGAGTCCCTAATTATTTTGAAAAAATGCTATTTGGATTTATTGAAGAGCACAATAAGTTCCTCCTAAAATGAAAATTTGAGCATTTTTCAACCAACCAGTAAGAGTAACAAACTAATACTTTTGCAACTTGTAGTATCTCATTACTATACACCCTGCTTACTCTAAATCAATAATAAAAAAACCATATCGATTTATCAGTGACAATTTAAATCATTAATTTATAATGTCATTGCCAAACTGAACAATTTTATACGGGAATTTCAAAAGATCTCGCATTTCATTTTAGTTTACAGCTTATTCCAACGTACACTCACAGTTGCAGGCAATAAAACAAATTTGTCTACATTTAGAAATCAATTATGACGAAAATATCAGTTTAATCAAATGCTCAAATATTTCTCCATTAACTGCCAGACAATAACCCAAACGATTATAAAACTCATTTCTTACGTTGGGCTAGTTGGTACATCGATATTCTGGCACATTCAGCGGAAATAGCATTCCTTAACGGTCTAGAATTTTCATATTTTTATTGGTATAAGCTTAGTTTTAAACCTCCCATAGAAAAAAATCGTTTGGCGAAAGATCCGGAGACCTGGCTGAGCTGAATGTGCGTGGTTCGGGCCTATGATGTCGTTATTAAATGCGTTGTTCAAGTATTCGCGCACAGCTCTGGTACTGTGTACTGGGCAGCCATCCATTTGATACCGATCTCTTGATTTTCACGAGCAAGGTTGTTCAAAGCAGGCAAAATTTGTTCCTCTAAAAGTTCCAGAAAGTACTCCGCATTCAAATTTCGGTCAAGGAAAAAATGGTCCAAGGATATGGTGGCCGAAAATTCCCGCCAAAAACATTAATTTTTGTGGATATTGAGTCCTTGTCTCAACAAATCGATTTTGGTTTGTTATTCTAGCACCGGCAATTTTGAATGTTGGGTTTCAGTTATTCCAATGTAAAGTGCATTCGTCAGCAAAGCAAATATTTTGTAAAAAACCTCTGTCAGTGTTTGCCCTCTCCATCATCTCAAAGCAAAATTCCTGTCGTCGTATTTCGTCTCCGTCTTTTAATTCTTGGGTGTCTTTCGTACTTGTAAGCGTGGTATATACATCTTTTTAAAATTAAAGGTATTGTGGTGTGGTCTTGTCCAGTAATGTCCTCCAGTTGTCTCGTGCTAATGTTTCCTTCGGCCTCCCTCTGCACAGTATCACGTCTAAATCCCTCTCGTTTTGTACAATTTCTTATGATTTTCACGTCGATTTTCTTCACATTTGCAAATATTGATTACTGTGCCTGTAGTTTCCAAATTTTTTTATCATCCGTTCTATTGTCGATTTGCTTGGTATTGGCCTATTGGGAAAATAGGCTGCAAACATGTCCGCTACTCTTCGATAACTATTTCCCTGATACAAAACCATTTTATAATAGTGATTTTTTTCTTGATTTGAGTAGTTCATTATTTAAAAATGATGTGACATTGATCTGACAACAGAAAATATATATATATATATATATATATATATATATATATATATATATATATATATATATATATATATATATATATATATATATATATATATATATATATATATATATATATATATATATATATATATATATATATATATATATATATATATATATATATATATATATATATATATATATATATACGTTCAAAATAATTCTAGGTGTGATTCTACTTGCTAAAATTATGAAAAAGGTTCATATCATCACTTGGATCCACCAAATGCGTCATAAAGTGATATGGCGATTCAAAGATGGCACCGGGATTTTATTTTTATATTTCTGGAACCGTTTCAGATAGTCATCCTGAGTTTTGGCATATGAATTGCTTTTAATAGTAAGGTATATTTTGATGTTTTAGGATTAATATTTTAATCAGGGGCGTGCCGACAGAAGGCCTCGTGTAATTTATTCAAATTTTAATTAAAACGTCATATTTTGCAGTTTTCTTTAGAAGTTCTGATTCCGCGGTATAAATAGCATAAAAAGGTATTTTTGTTGAAAACTTGTCAGACTAGCCGCTTTTCAGAAAACACCCTTCAAAGAAAATAGTGCATGCATAGGCGCAAGCAAAAAGAGTTTTCCAGCATTTTTGAAAGGCAGAAATCAATTTTTAGACTATTCTTAACACAATCATAATCAAATAAACTTTATTTTGTACCTTATGTAAATTCAGCTACCGCAGAAATATGGCGTTTACTAATAATGTGAACAAATTAAATCGAGCATTCCCCTCTCGGAACGCCCCTGATTAAAAAAATAATTTAGTAAAAACACTGAAAAGGTCCCACTATTAAAAGCAATTTATATGCCAAAACTCAGATGACCATCTAAAACGGTATCAGAGATATAAAATAGAACCTCTATATCCCGGTGCCATCTTTGAATCGCCATGTTGATATGAACTTTTTGTCATACTTTAACATGTCGAATCTTTTCTAGATTTATTCGAACGTTATTTCCGGACACCCTGTATATATACAATAAGTAAATTATTGTAATGTTGCGTAATGAGTTTCAGGATTTAACAAGAAACAAAAAAACTATTTTAAATTTAAAAATGTCTTTCATATTTCATAAACCAGAATCGTAATTATTATTTAATCGAATCATCTTTAGTTTTCCTTTTGTTCACCACTATTGCCCTTCTCTTTTGCTTCTATCTTTTAATTGGTGCATTTAAATTTTCTAGGACAACATGGCGAGATTAAGTCAGACAAAACTAATTCAAAATTAAATCTCTCATTTCAATCACAAGAATATATTTATATATTATATTATAAAAAAGCAATTCACTTTATCTTAATTAAACCATCCCTTGATAAAGTAAGAACAAAAGAATCACAAATCATTGCTAAGTATCCAATAAAACTTAACCATCTTTTGTACAGTCTAGTTTATAAAAGGCACAAAGCTTTAGAAATATTTTAAACGACATTGTACCGGGAAGTATTAAAAAAGAGTATTAGTCCTATCATCTATATACCAGGCCTTTATTTTCTTAGATTTAGGTTACAACATATCGCTCTCAAATTTTAGAATAGTGTATTATATTATTATATGCCGATTTTGGTTACAATAACATGGCTTTTACTTCCGGTCTAACAGATAGTGGCGTAAATTAAATGGAGTACTCTGTATATTCTTAGGATTTGAATTTTAAAACCTATTTCTAATGTAAAACTTGCATATATCTTACACCTATTGAAATTCGAGGAAATGGTGATTAAAAATGTCCAAACGACCGCACAATATGGAGTTATATGAAAAAGAAATGAATATCATAAAAATATAATACGCTTAGTTTAAATTTTCTTGGATACTCTATCTGCTGAGGTCATATTTATAATACTTCTTGCTTTACCGGAAGTGCCCCGAAAATTGACTGTCCCCATAGCGTTATTTAAAAAATTTTAATGACACGCAGTGTACAAAGCATTAGATTTAAATTCGGCATATCTTTCTAAAGATTTTGGTTTTTGAAGACCCTTATTTAAATCAAATAATATTTTTTTCTAATAAATCTTTAATCCTCATTTTCTTTAAAACTAACGAGAATGAGTCCGGAATAAAACGCAGGTTTATTATAACGAATAGCTTGTAGAACTTAAATCTTGAAAAATATACAGTGTGCTCCACTTAAACTAAATTTACACAACTTTCGGTTAAACCGGAAATAATTGGCAGCAGGCAAATGTTATTAGATCCGAAATTTGCATTTGATGACACACTAAATAATCCTAAAATTTGAAACCGTTATGCTTTTATTGTAGAAAATAAAAGGCCTGGTAGTGATTTCGTTGTTACACCGTATAGAAGACGCTCAAAACGGCTATTATTGCACCGAATGTAGGCCGTGGACACCCTTAACCTGCAAGCAGCCAGCTTAGGAACAATCGTAACTCAATACAATTGAACGTAAGTAATTTTAAACCAACCAATTTTTAATATCGACAGGTTAAGATGTTATTATGCGCCATGTATAGGTGTATTACGCAAAAACATTCAGAAGTTGTAGCACTACAAACTTAATGAAAATGGCTTCTCATTAGTTCACGGATATGTGAGTTTCGAATGAGTTATTTTGCCAATTCAAGTAGGTGACGTGCGGCACGACTGAAACATGATTAAAATTGGGAAAATAATAAATAAAATTAAACTTTTTGAGCCTTGTAATAAATAATAAAAAATAGGTAGAGTTTCTTTGAGCATATAGGCTCCTTAATAAACTGAAAAGAAAGAATAAAAGTCCCAAATTACGAGGCCTCCAACTAAATGGATAAACCCGGGTCCAGCCAATCCGATTACACGTGTTTCACCCTTGTTGGGGATGGTCACACCGAATGTAGGCCGTGGACACCCTTGACCTGCAAAGCAGTCAGCTTAAGAACCATTGTAACTCAATACAATTGAACGTAAGAAGCAACTAGCGCCATCTCGTCCAGTAATGTTAACTAACTAACTAACTACTTGGAATTGGCAAAAGAGCTCATTTAAAATTCACATATCCTGAACTAATGAGAAGCCATTTTTTCATTAAGTGTGTTGTGTAAAGCAACTCTGAATGTTTTTGCGTAATACACCTACATGGCGCACAATAACATTTTAACCTGTCGATACTAAAATTGATTGGTTTAAAATTACTTAACGAGATGGCGCTAGTTGCTTGTACATTTAATTGCTGTTGAGTTGTTGTTCTTAAGCTGGCTGCTTTGCAGATCAAAGGGTGTCCACGGCCTACATTCGGTGTGACCATCCCAACAAAGGGTGAAACTCGTTTGGATTGGCTGGACCAGGGTTAATCCATTTACTTGACCTCGTAATTTTAAACCAACCACGCTTAAGTATTCACATCTAACAGGACTTTTAATCTTTCTTTTGAGTTTATTCAGGAGCCTATATGCCCCAAGAAACTCTACCTATTTGTTATTATTTTATAGCAAGGCTCAAGAAGTTTCATTTTATATATATATATATATATATATATATATATATATATATATATATATATATATATATATATATATATATATATATATATATATATATATATATATATATATATATATATAAATATATATATATATATATATATATATATATATATATATATATATATATATATATATATATATATATATATATATATATATATATATATATATATATATATATTACATATATATATATATTACATATATATATATATATATATATATATATATATATATATATATATATATATATATATATATATATATATATATATATGTGTATATATTTATATATAATGATAAGGGTAGTCTTGACCGACTAGTTAACAAACAAGTCCTAAAATCTTGAGGTTCGGTCGGTGAGGGCTTTTTAAATGGAAAAAGAAAAACTCTTTTTTACTTCGCCAAGCTTTCTGGAATGTTTATTCCCTTTTTCTTAGGCTACAATGAAAGTACAAGATCTTATTGATATAAAGTAAAACCATTTTTTAAAATTTACCTTGTGTGCAAAGTAAGTTAAACGTTAACAAAATCAACATCCTGTATGGAACTTTTGAGCTAGTGTTCTGCACGCACAATTAACATTATTTAGACTAATTATTATGCTAACATATATATATATATATATATATATATATATATATATATATATATATATATATATATATATATATATATATATATATATATATATATATATATATATATATATATATATATATATATATATATATATATATATATATATATATATATATATTATATATATATATATATATATATATATAATATATATATATATATATATATATATATATACAAGAAGTAATCCGAAAACAAAATCAGGAAACTTAACTTATTCACTCCTTTTACTACATTAAAAGAAAATGCTAGTAGGCTATGTGAGAAAATGTTGAAATCTCCACCATAACCAAGATACAGGGATGTTAAATATTATTTTTTGTTTAATTTTTTTGGCATATTTATTTTATTCTTTAACCGGTTAAGTTAATATTTGGTATACCAACAAACCCTTGATAATATCAATTTCAAGCAAGGCGACTTGATTGCGAGTAAAGTTAAATTACACATGTAACTGATTTCAAACGCATAAAAACTTTGAAGTCGATTTTCTGGCTAAACGGTAAGGATTATCGACATTAATCAGGAAAACATTGCTTTTTAAGTTTATAATTACCTTTAACATGGCATACTCTGTTTGAAGATATCCGTTGAAATAAAAAAGTTATAAAGGAAATTAATGGTATGTTTCAGGTAAAGTGCCCTCTGGCGGAATTAAAAAATAACCGAATTGTTCTTAGCATTGTGAAGTTAATCAAACTTGTTTCTTATACCAAATATTAACTTAATCGGTTAAAGAAAAAAATAAATACAACAAAAAAATTAAACAAAAAATTATATTTTATATCCCTGTATCTTGGTAATGGTGGAGATTTCAACATTTTCCCACATAACTTACTAGCATTTTTTTTTCAATGTAGTAAAAGGAGTGAATTAAAAAGTAAGTTTTACGTCTCTTCAGATAGACTGTAAAGGGTTTTGGTACGTGTTGCTAGATTGGCAGCTGCTAGAGGAATTATACTGACAGAAGAAGTTGGCCATTGTTGGTGAGGTTGTTTTCGTTTTATTGCAAAAAAAAATAGGTAGAAAAACCTGCTTAACGTGACAGGTAAAGATGCTAACCATATACCGAAGAGGCAATTTCTGATTAAACAAAAATTTTTGCCATGAATGTAATGTGTTTCTATTATCTTAGATCATTTTAAGGTTGTGCTTAAATTAACAATTCCTTATTCTTAAGGATTTGTTTGCCTCTCTAAAAAAAGGAATTATAATTGGTAAACTTTTAGCGACAATAATCCTGAGTATATGATGCACTGTAAGAGATCTTTGATCTAGTTCAATAATTATTAGAGGTTTTGTGAATGGGATATTTGCATTAGCATCTACTTAGACTTTACCTTTTATTATAAGAATAGTTTAAAGAAAGTGATATGATGGATACTATCATACTGTAATCGTTGTAGATAGTGATGTAAAGTTGATGAAAGTATAGTGCCTTGAGGTACTTCAGCACTAATTTGTAAAAATCTTAAGGAGTAACCATTTATTATAACAGAGATAATATGTTGATTTAAAATCCTTGATTTTAAAATTTTAATAGTGCACGAAAACTCGAATTTGTAAGAATTATAGACAATATTACTAAAGTAAAAGCAATAAGTTGCATTTTGTACCTTTTCAGTTGCGGAAATTAGGTTCAAATATTAGGGGTTTCTTATCCAATAGGCAACCTGATCTATGCAACCCACTCCCGGATTGATTTAGATGTTACAATTCTAAAGAATATAAAACATTTTTTTCGTAAGATTGTCCGTAGAAGAGAGCAACATTTGGTGCTACTAAAGTTGTGGTTAAAACTTTTAAATAACACCTTGTAAGTTCTGGCAAGTCACTGTTGTTAGATTGTGATTAAGTTTTGATTTAAGGTGAGTATACGCTTCATTTAAGATAGACAGCGACTAGAGTCTACATAAAGACGAACTATCTTTAAATAAAGATCTGTTCTTCTTGTAACTAAACAAAAGGACTGAATTGCATCCTTAAAATGACTAATTAATATGATAATAGGTTGAGATTTAAATTTATGTTTACCAGATTAAGTTTTCTCTATATTTTTACGAATTATTTTAATTAAAATATTACCTTTTATAATAAAAATTTTGGACGACTTCTGTGAATACATAGTAACTATTGTTTCTTATTTTTTTTTAATTTTTAAAATTTTAAAATAAAAACCCTTAAAATATCGTAACTTAATAATTTTAAAAACGAACAAAAAATGCTCATTTCCTAAAAAGTGATGCTAATAGGTGATATTTGTGAATGAAAAATGGACAGATTAAAACATAAAAATATTTTGAAAATTGCTGAATTTACTACTGGCTGAGTGACTGATTGAGTCACTGACTCATCAAAATTATGGGGCACTTCCGGAGGGAGTAAAAACTTGAAATTTGGTATGTATGTAATTTTTAAAGAGGGATCAGTTCGAAAAACTGTAAATTTGAAAAGCCCTGAAAAGGCTCGTAATACCGTATTTTTAAAGGGTATTTTAGAATTTTGCAAAAATTTGAAATTTTGTATGTAAGTTCAGGAGAAAAAATGCGCCTGGCTAAAAGGAGTTTTATTAAATTTTGTCAAAAATATGCTTTTTCAATTTTACAACTTTTCAACAATTTTTTTCAATTTTGCTTTTATGTCGGAATATTTTTATTTTTAATGACTAAAAAAAATTCCCATAACGTTTTTTTAAAAATAAAACATAATTTTACAATATACCCTAAAAGCTTTAAGTTTTTATGTTAAATTGATGGTTTTACCGAAAATAATTATTATTGTTATATACCTTTTTAATACAAAAAAAAAAGTTATGTATAAAAAGAGAAAAAAAATAATTTAAAAAAAGGGCAACCAATAAATTAAGATTATTTTATTCTTCCTTTTTCTTAAAAAAAAAAAAAAAAATTTGTGCTGGGTGTGGAACTAAGATTTTCTGGCGTATTTATTTTCAGTGAATACAAATCTAATCAAAACTGGGGATCAAAAAGCAAAAAATCGATAAAACCCAAAAACCAAAAAAGGTACTTTTTACCGACAAACCTGAAACACGAAATGTTTGACTGTGGCTCTATAAACTATAAAATATTTTACAACACAAAATAGAGCTTTCTAAATTTTCTATATAGAAAGTTAAATAAACGTTTTTGATGAGATAAATGAAAAAGAAGATATAAACAAAAATGTAATTTTGACAAAAAATTTCAGTCTAAAATAAGGGAAAAAATTTTTTTACTATTGTGATTTTGGTTTTTTTTATAATAAATATTTTTTTTTTAAAACCAAATCACTTGATATTTGTAGAAAAAAAATCCACAAATAAAAAAAATAATTTTTACATTTTTTCCGAAAGACCTTCAAAAAATCCGGAAAATTCGTTTTGATAATAAGTCTAAAATGTCCCTTAAGACAAAAGATTATTTAACTTCAATTAAAGGTCCTGTAAAAAAACCTGTTTATGTTATATAAAATACAAAACATACCCAAAACCTATTATAACATAAACTATGTATTTTTACAAGGATTGAAATTTAAATTATATTAGCTTATGGGTGATTTAAATTTCAAATAAATAAAATAAATTATTTATTATAAAAAACCCAAAAATCACATTGATAATCTTTGTCCCATTTTGGACTAAATTTTTGTGTCAAAATTACATTTTCGTTTTATATCTTTTTTATTATTTATTTTATTAAAAATGTTTATAAAACTTTTTATATATAAAATTTAAAACGCTCGCTTTTTTTTTTTTGTATCTCAAAGTGGGCTTTCACACCAAAGTAGCATGCGACGTGCGACATGCTGCCTGGAAGCAGGAAGCACGTCCAAATGGCGTCTTCCCCGGGTTTTCTTTCCCAAGTCGCATGTGCGCTTCATTTATCGTCGGGCTCTGTTGGGGGAAAAAATAAAGCAGTTTAAACCGAAATGTCATCGGAAGAAGAAACTATTGCGTTGATCGCTGCTGTGATTGTAAGGAGGAGGAAGAAAGGAAAAAAAGAAGAAAAATCTGGTTCCCTCCGTACTTACGAGAAATGCTGATACACATAGCACGTTTACTGTATCTAACAGCTGCAAATCATCTAAAATTCACTCTACAGGATGGAAAAGGAAACATTCAAGAAACTTGTTGATCTTTAAACATCAATGCTGTTACAAGAAAAAATTATCGAAGAGCTATTACTGTGGAGGAAAGACTACTTATATTTTTGAGGTAAGTACCTAATAAGATAATTAATTCGAAAATACAAGACAAAAAATACTTAACCCTTAATTTATTATATGCTTACAAAATATATTGTATACATCATAAAATGGTTTTTGGGTCAACGATGCGACCCGACTGTTCATTTGGTCAGGTGTATCATAACCCAAACTGATAATTTGATGGATAGTTACCTTCGTTGACGAGCATGCTTTCACCGAATGGATTCGGGGGGAAAACTGCCAGCGTTAATGTTGTTATATATTCGAGGTGTTTGATGCCAAAACGTCAAGTATACTGAGAATTACTAACCTGCTTGTCATTCACAGCGGTGCTCTTTTTGCAATATATCGTCTAATGTCTGTAGCACTCTTACTTTAAACATCCACCCCATGTGTTTAATAAAGCAACATCGGGGAAAAATGCTTTAAAAAATGTAAATCTGGATTTTCAGGTTGTGGCGCACTTCTTTGAAAAGTAATTGACGACAGCATCTCCCTTTCATCAGTTTAGGTTGTGGTGGAGCCTTCTTTTTTTTCGAGGATCTACTCGATGTACGTGACGGTGTACGTGAGAAATTGCTAGTATCTAGTGCATTTGGTTCCGGATGTTCTCGGGGGGCTTGTTCAAAACCGGTAGCTCTTGAGTCATTTCATCATCGTCTATACTGGCCTGGTCGGTGTCAAACTTTCATCTTTATTGTTTTCAATAGGCAAATTGCCCGTTGGAATCTTGATTTGGGGAACGGGAATATGGTGCCACATCCACAAATAATATTTCTTTTTTGATTTAGCCGAATCTCCACTTTTTCCGGTCGCTGCTTCAAATATCTAGTAAGGCCACCTCGAAGTATTTTCCACTTTTTCTTGCATTCCGATGCTAAAACAAAATGGGGTGTGTAAAGTTATGATTTTGTATTTTGAAGTTCTAATTCTACACACATCCCAACATTTTTTGGGCCTTTTTTAAAAACTAATATATTTTATAATTTATGAAAAGTATGACAAAATACATTTAATCGAATTATCATTTCCATTTATTAAATATTGTTTCCCTTTTTTTTCGGTTTCTAGCAACCGGTATGACGTTCAGCGCTTCACTTTGAATTCTATCGAGAATTTCAACGATAAGTGGCATTATTGCTGATACTGCTGAGAAACTATGGACAGTCTTACAACCGCAAATATGGCATTACCTACAATAGAGCAATGGAAAGAGATTTCTGAGAGATACTATGAACTGTGGAATATCCCAATTGCTTGGGCTCTATAGATGGCAAGCACATAAGAATTAAGTGCCCTAAAATCAGGGTTTAGCATATTATAACTATAAAAAATGTAGAAACATGAACACGAATTACAAAAAACATATGAACATTAACCAACACATGGCATTAAAAAAAGTCTCTTAGACGTTTGAAATAAAATATTCCTAATTAATTAACATTGATAAATGTACTATTAAATTACAAATTTAAAGTTGCTACGGATAAATAATAAATAATCAAACAAACAAAAAATTACGAAAGATGATAAAAATGTTGTCCTTTAACTACAATACATTTTCCAGTGCCTTTTCTCATAGATTCTCTTACTTGTGCAAAATTTCTCTTGTCTTGCAAATTTGCCGAAATCCCATTTCATGTTTTGGAATAAATGGATAAGTGGAGAGCTAAGAAGATGGTCTCCTTATTTCCCTGACCTTAATCCTTTGTATTTATGGAGGCACCCAAAAACATAGCTTATTGGTTATTCGGGAGATGTCTGGTATTTTTGCATAAGTAAGAGTATCCATAGAGAAAAGCATTAAAAGATGTATTGCAGCTAAGGGACAATATTTTCAGCATTTTTTGAATATATCTTTGTTTAATTAATTATTAATAATTAGTAATTCTTTTAATTGTGCAAGTTAATAGGACATTCATTACTGTTAATTAATTAGTAGTACTTTTCTTTAAATGAATGATTTAATGAAGAAATTTTGATTTTTCAGCCCCTCACCAGCAAATCTCAAATGGTTTAAACTGAAAGTGCAACACTGCTTTAAGCATAGCAACTAAGTAAGAAAAAGAAATTTAAAGGGAATGTCCCTAAATAAATAATTTTGCATCATAGATTACAATAAGGAGTTAACATATCCTTTCTTTACACTTGCTACAAAATTAAAAATAGAACATAGGTACCTTGGTATAAAATCATCGAAATATTGAAAAAATAATTAGGAAATTATCGGGTGTTAAAAAAAAAACATTATTTTAAGGTTCGCGTTATTAGTTGTAATCGTACATATCTTAGGTATGTTTTTTTACAAATTTCGAAGTAAAATGCAACTATTGTTGTAACCAAATGACTCTAAATTTTATAGGCTCAATTTGATTTGTCATAATTATTTTAATCGATATCAATATTAATATTGTAAATTATTTATCAAATCAAGTTCGGCTTACTTTTACTGCTACATATATAAACATTTACGGTATCCCTGTTGCTAAGTTCATTTTCTTAGCTGTATATTGTGTTATTTTTCCTTAAATATTACCTACTGCATTATACTGCACTACAGTTGGCTGCAAGGAGCTTACAATAAAGTAGCTCTGCACCTTTAAAGTATATGTTTTAACAAGTTTAGATAGAGCCCCAGCTTTATTTTTGCCTTGGGGCTTTTTTGTAGCTACGCCACTGTTATTAGAACACTATCAAAATAAGCTCTGGCTAAAAATTAGTTTCATTATCTTGCAGCGTTTAAGATTAAGTATAGTCTGTCTCAAAGTATACCGTGTTAGCTCTTGCCTTCATTTATGGATTTTACCTTCCGACAGCAATAAAACTGCGGATCGGTAGGTATTAAAGGACAGAATATTAGGGACGGACTTTAATAATATAAAGATTTATAATTTATTGTTTATTTAGGTAAGTATAATCTTAAAATTACATTAAGAAATTAAATATATGCAACGTTTTAATAAATGTATAACTGCAATATCTATACATAATTACATTTTTAATCTAAATATCTAAATCTAATTCTGTTTTACCATCAGAGTCATTATTAAGATTAATTACAATAGGATTTATGTTGTTTTGGATAGAAATGTAAGAGTCCTCAATTTTTATAATGTGCTGTAGTGATTTTTTCCAGCTCTCAACTAGTATGTTAGTAATTACCTTTTTTATCAAATTTATAACAATAGGACTTAAAGTAGGTGTAACATTTTCTGCTCTGATCATTGGTTTTACTTGGTTTCACAAATGCTCTATGGGGTTAAACATACAGTGATACGGAGGAAGCCGTAAGACAGTATGCCGAGCCTGTTCAGCCAAATTATCACATACATATTGTTTTTTAATTGCATATGAATTAAGGACTTCCAAAAGATGCGTTTTTTTGTAACTGAATTCAAAATAAATATCATTTTCTAACAAATATTCCTGGATTTCAGTTTTTGAAATTGATGAAGCTGGTGCTTCGTCTAGCAGACGGCTGTGGTAGTCTATACGGTGAGATTGAAAATACGTTTTTTTTGTTCAATTCTTCACTAATAATAATATCTCTTATCGATGATATTGGAGTTTTTGTAAGTAGACAGGTTTCTTTTAAAGCTTCTTGTTTAATTAGACCTCTACTGATTAAAGTTTCATACATATTCTGTTTTGCATCTAATGACAAATGACTTTGACGCGACATAGTTATATTCTCGTAAAACAACTTTTTTTAAAACGCTCAATAAAAATGGTTATTTAACACTGCTACTAAAATATTAGCCAAAAAATGTATATGCCTAATGGTTAATACTCAAGAAATACCTGGCCCACCCCTGCCCTTATAAACAAATGGGTTTACCCAATAACAATAGGTAATAAAATTGTTAAAGGTTTATTGGGGTATGGTCCGTCAAAAGCCATAACGATATACTTTAAGACAGACTATACCCTCAGACGTATTTTTTAATTTCTAAACACCCTATATATTTGTAAGGCAAAACTACATATAAAAAAATTACTAAGGAATCCACATCTTAATTTATTCTTTACCTTTATGTTACACTCTGTATAAAGTCAATATGCTACCTAAAAATGTCTTCTACTGGCTGAGTCCACTGACTTCTAGTCAATTTAACTAACTATTGTTGTATATCGATATTATTTAATATTAAATTGTATCTTGCTAATGTTCCCCATTAAAAAAAATATAAAATTCCGAGTACATTAATAAAAAAAAAAATAAATAAATACTAATAAACTAAACCAATAAGAATCTGTAACTTATCCATATTTATATGTATAACTATCAACAGAATGCAAAAACACACTTATAATAATACCTAATTACAAAAAACAAACACTAGCCGACAGATAGATATCCACAAGCAATTACAAAAAAATTAAAACTCATTTAAAAATTCATCCCGTAAGACGTCCAAAAGTATGATAGATGATCTATTAGAAATTCTCACCTGTATATGTATACACGGTTCCCGACGAGGTATTAAGATTAAGATTGTTCTTTTGTATTACGATAACTTGATAAAATCAGTATCTTCGGCCCTGGAGGAGATTGATGGATTTTGTTGTCTTAATTTGGGTTTATCCAAACTGGTCCACTTTAAAATTGATAGTCAACTATACCTAAAGTCCAAAATTTCTGTCAGTGACTAATTTAATACCGGCCACCCAACCGACGAAGCGGCTGAATAAAGATCTAACACTAGTAAATGATTTTTAAGCCTATGATATACTTTAACAGTGAACCGGCCAAAAGTTTCATCGCCACGTTGTCATAATTCGCAAGAATAAATTACCAGCCAGCGATTGTACTTAAAATAGCACGCCAATATATATTGAAATCATTGTTATCGGGAAGACAATAAAAGTGGCAACACACATTCCTTAGTTTACAACTTGAAGAGACTTGAAAATAAGCGTATCGACAGGGTTTTCGTGCTGTTCGATGATTTTATTTAGTTATTATTGATTATGGACAGATTTTGTAAGTTTAAATTTTAATTGCTATACAGGGTATTTTCTAAATATTATAAATTTCTAATAATTGTAGTATATAGATATTGTTTTGTGCTAATTTTATAATAGTTTATCTTATTTAGTGTATATAATTGTATATAAAGATTTAGTGTTGTTAAGTGCTTTTAATTCTGTAAATTATGTATATTAACCAACCTTTAACTAGTTATCCGTCTATAAAAAAAAACTCAATTAACGTTAAAAGAACGAATAATGGTTAAAAATGTTTACCATGGGATTCGGGAACGAAATCCAGAACTAACCACTTTGGATGCTGCAGAGATATGTGCAACTTTAACAAAGTTAATTCGCGTACGGTATTCAGAGTTTTAAAGGCAAAAAAATCAATATTAGTAATTATTCGGATAGCTGGAAAATGCGATTTTTCGCTATTTTTTGCACATTTTACTTTTCGATTGTTAAACATGAATCAGAGGCTGTTTTTGGCTGCCTCTTATAGTATTTAAAAAATAATAATAATTGAATTGTTTAATTCCATTTTACAACATATTTCTTTAAATTCTGTCATTTGCACGAAAACATATTTAAAATACTCATACTATGTTAATATTAAAAAAAACACTTAAAAAGTAAGGAAAAAACCTTAATTTCCAATAAAAAGTAGGTAAAACATTTACGTCCGAATTCAACTCGAAATTCTAAAAATGTTGACTGTTACCAGGTTGTAATAGTTTTCTTTATGACATTTTTATAAGCTATGCGAACCTTGCTTCGCCCGACCCACAATGTTTGATCAAAAATATTCTCGATATGGAAATCCTAAATATGGAACACGAAAGACCCGAAATAGTTATTGGATTCTACAAGCTGATGATCTCAGAGCTTTCGTGTTCCTTATATAGTGGATATTTTTGATGATCAATGCTTGTGAATATCGTAATTAATATTGAGATTGCAAGATCGGTGGTGAATTGGCAAGTCGGTGTAACTTGGATTGTCTATCGTTCTGCTTTACATCTTTTTTAATTTATGTTAAGACTAAAATTTTTTATTTTTTTCATGTAGCAAATAAAATCAGAGAAGGTAAAATTAAAGTAAAAAATGTTTTTTTTTTTTTTTGAAAAACGTTGAAAAATCGCCAAAAAAACTCAAATTAGTGTTCTATGACCTCAAAATAGGTGGTTCATTAATCCGAATAATACCAAAATAATATAGGCTTGTTATTAATTTAAAGGGTTGATGAAAATGTGAGAAAATAACTTTTGCTTGTAAAAAATATTTTCATGTTTTGACGAAATTTTATCATTTATTTTCTAAAATGCATACGCCACTGGAATTGATTCCCCTGACCCCACACAACCCGGGGCACTCTAAAAGCGAGCGATGCGTCATTGACAGAAATTTTGGACTTGAAGTATAGATGATGTCTGGTGTGGGAACCATTCATTGATACCACACTTTAAGATAAACGGACTGTTAGCCGCTTAAAGAATAAATCGTCCTGGAAAAATGACGTTCAGTATTTTTGCAGTAATATTGTTGAGTAAAGCCTAATAGAGGGTATAACGCTGTTCTATTGGAGTAGCTGGAAGGGAGTTTTTAGAAATCTTAAAACAGTCCACGAAAGAATTAAAGCCTAAGTTCTAACGAACTGTGGGTCTCTCAAGTGAAGTTTGGATGTATATAAGGACGCAAAGACCACTGTAGGAAGCAAGTTCCATAATCTACAGGATAAGACATGGAAAACAATATTTAAAGCAGGGACTGATTTTGAATACATACGGACCACAAAGATTAGTAGGGCAGAAATACTATTTCGCTTGAAAGAGAAACCTGAGCTTTTTACGGATCTCTATGGCTATAACATATTTGTTTTAACGGATATAACATATTTGTACTAATTAGGGTCGTTCAAAGAGGTTACACCAAGAAAGTTAAATGAGTCTTTAATCTGCAAGAATTGACAGCATAAGAAGTAAAGGGTAAATATTTTTTATTGTGACACCGAACACGCTGTTTCTTTTTGATGCATTAGTCTGTATAAGATATTTGGTGTCCAATCGAGAATTAAATAGGAGGCCTGTTTAATAGATATCCACATTACCCTGCCCTCACTCTTTAATTTAGGATTAGAATCCAGCCTGAGAAACTGAAAATAGAATAAAGGTTCCTGACGTCAGCACAACTATAAATCGGACTAATCGTAAAAGAGAGAAGATCGTTAATGTACAGTACAAATCAAGCTGGTACTTATCGCTTGGGGTACCCCAGCATTTATTTCGGCATTAACGTCCAATAAAAAGAGAATGCAGAGCTAAGAATAAAGTTTAGGTAAAATACCGTAGGAAGAAAGTTTGTTCATGTTAGACTTGATTAAAAGACTTAAGGTTAAACATGTCAAGAGCTACGAACTGGGATTTAATCCACTTATGCAAACCAAACAGAAAAGAATCTGCTGGAAATCACTTATAACCGAATTTGTACACTCTCTGTCAAGTGTAATTTTGTCTTTTTTTTTCTCAAATGCTTTAAAATTTGGTAAATAATTATTTTTTTGTTACAGTGCAAATAACGAAAAATAAAGTTATATTTAAAATGGAGAGTTTTAAATCGTTAGTTGGGACTAGACTGCACACGTGCAACCTATCAGCTCTTGCAAAAAATGACCATGTCATAAAAATAGAATATAATTGTATATATAACTATTTTTAAAATGTGTTTAACAGTTTAAATTGATTCTTTCTTTCTTTCTTTATGTAATCTTTGTAATTAATATAAGAAAAGTATTGTACAAGATAGAAAAAAGGTCGTCTTAATCTTAAAATACATTTTTTTTGTGACCTTTAAGTGGGTGTTGTAAATGTCATTCTTACTGTACTCGTGTTTTTCCCACCGCTGTGTTCGCACGTTGTTGTCGTGTTTGGGCCCTGTAGAATCTTTTGGAACATGCGCTAGAGTTGCTGGTTATCTGCAAATCTTGCTGCTAGCGTATGGAACGGGATTCGAAGCTAAGACGAGCACAAGACTTAACTCAAGGTGTCAGCATACCGTGCTGATGAGTGAATGACATCCTGTGCCTTAAACAGGTGTCTCCAACGGTGCCTCTGAGATACAGGGCGACCTCTCAGAGCCTCTAGCCTTACTGCGGTAAAGCGGGGCTCTGCCGTGGTGGACTATTACTTCCCTAGCTACAAACAGAAAGCGGACAGAACCGCTTTTATGGGAAAAAAGTGACAAAGGTGCGCTGACCTAAATGGATAAATCCGTTTCGGGAGGTGCCACCCAAGGTCACAAGCAGACAAAGGTGCGCCGACCGAAACGGGTGAATCCGTTTCAAGAGGTGCCCCTGAAGTCACAGGCGCCTGTTTCCCGGGGAAGGGCTAATCCATCCAACAAACAGGTGCTTAGGAAGGGATCCCTGAATCCAAATGAAAGGCGGACAGAGCCGCTTTTGTATGAAAAAGGGTTCCCTGGCTTTAAACAGAAAGCGGATAGGACCGTTTTCATAGGAAAAGGCGAGTACGGCCTAGAAGGAACGGTTCCTGTAACAAAGATTGTACACGTCACTAGACCGAGGGCTAGAACTAATCGTCTGCTCGTCATACTTTCCAGGAGACAGGGACACCAGAACACATACCTGTTGCTCCGTAAGGTAGCGTTACACTCATTACAACATTAAAGAGTTGACGCATAATATAAAAGGTGGATAGCAAAAGACACAGAACATCTACACAGCGAAGAGAAATAGCGGTTTAAACCTGGACCTGCTAACAATTTATTTTTTTTACTATGGGGATTGTATTCATATTAGGGTAAACAAATGGATATTAGGATTTGCATTAAAAATCTATGCATAAAGACAACACAATACTAAAAGATTTTGTAGGAATCTTACGTGCATTAACATAATTTAGTAAAGAATGTTTACTATAGGCCACTGTAGTGCTAGTTTAAATAATTTATTAATTTCTCATTCTTATAAAAAGATCTCTTAAAATTTGACACGAACAGTCAATCATGAATAAAAATTATAAACTTTCCGAGTGTTATTTAAATTTTTGTTCAATGATATCACTAGACTACCGCAAATTAATAGAAATTACAATGTAACTTTATCAATGTAATTTTTTTGCATTGATAAAGCAACTGTAAGTAAAATTTGTTAATGACAGCTGTAATATATTTTTTATAAAAAAATAACTTAGTTATAACTACCTTTGCGAATATTTTTATCAAATATTTTAAATATTAAATTAAAAATTTAATCTACGTTTCTCAGCAAATATAAAATTATAGTATCCAATTTATTCCAAGAACAATCACTAATTTATTATTGCGGTAGCAAATTAACTTAAAACTATGTCCAGTTCGGATACATGTACACATTGTAATGACGTCAAGTAAGCGTAACCTATTACATCCAATTTTAAGTTAAAATGGGTCGAAGGTTTATAGGGACATAAATGGAACTAAGAATGAGAATGTCTTTTATTTTTGACAGATACCTGAATTTTAAGACAGTCTTTTGTTACTTGGATGATATTAGAAATCAAGATAGAAGGCCAGTTTTAACAATGTAAGGAATGGGTTAGACAGGTTGTACAGATATCTTGGCATTATATCTGTAAGTTATGCAAATAACAATGTAAACGTTAGTCACAGTTTAACATAGAATATAACCTTTTCGGATATAATCTGACACCTACAAATAATAACTACATTCTATTGGTAGTTTTAACACTAAAACATCATTTAAAACTGTAATAGGCTGTAAAATTACAGATATTTAAAAGGTAATATTAAAATGATAAAAACAATAATCCCTAAACGGATTTATTATTTAACTGAAAAAGTTAAAAAATGAAAACGTATATAAAAAATACAATTTTATTTTATATCCAATTTTATTTATAAAATTAAATATACCGGATATATTAAATTAAAAGTTTAATTTCATATAAAAAAAAAGAAAAATAGCATAGCTTAGGTCTTTTAGGTTTTATAATAATCTCCTTTCAAAAAAGAATAAATTTGAAATGACGTGTCAGGTTTACTTTCCAAAATTTTACCTTCCTATATTCTTGCGACAGTAGATAATGATTTCAGCAATGGTTTTGTAAGATGGTTATCTGTTTGCAATCTTCAAAATGAACCAAAAGAATTACCAAAAAAACAGAAAGATTTTGACTTTTTAATTTGCCAAGCTCGTCACAAATATATTATAAACATGTGCCAGACAAGTGAAGATAAGGCACGTCTACTTGCTCTTCAGGCCCCTGAAAGTAATGCTTGGATTAACGCACTTCCATCTTCGTCCTTGGGAAATTTGTTAGATAACAAAACATTCCATATTTCCATCGCTCTCAGACTTGGTCTGCCTGTGTGTGGAGAGCACACCTGCGTTTGCGGCGAAAATACTGATATTTATGGCCTACATGGGTTAAGCTGCAAAAAAGCGCAGGGCGTTCTTCTAGACACAGTCAGATAAATGACATTATCAAAAACTCTGATTTTAGCTGAAAATCCTTCTGTGTTAGAGCCTCTTGGAGTTTGCAGAAGCGATGGAAAGCGGGTAGATGGAATGACCTTAATTCCCTGGAAATATGGAAAACAATTACTTTGGGACGCTACTTGCAGCCATACACTTGCAAAATCCTATCTGGACAAAACTTCTAATTTTGTAGGTGCGGCTGCTCGTATTGCCGAGAATAAAAACATCTAAAATATAAAGAGCTTGAAGAACGCTTTATCTTCATTCCTTTTGCTGTTGAAACTTTTGGTCCTTTGGGTGATGAGGCTAAGGGTTTTATTAATGAAATTTGCAAAAAAATACAATGCAAAAAATCTCGAAGTTTCATTATCCAAAGAATTGGTTTAGCTGTGCAACGGGGTAATGCAGCATCGGTAATAGGAACAATCCAGAAAGACCCAGGACTTGATGAAGTTTATAATTTTTAAATATAGATTGAGTTATTTATTTAATTTTAGAATATTGTTATTTGGTATTTATAACATTAAATAAATACTGACATAATTGAAAAAAATTTGAAAATACAGGAAGTCTGGAAAATAGGTATACATAGTTTTGAGACTCGTAATATCAAGACAGGTCAATTTAAGCCAAATAAAATATATTTAAAAATATTTTTTTAGATAAAATGCATTAAGAAATATTGGTTTTTCCTAAATTTCTTTAAAGCGTGCTAACGCTATAAAATGGCATTTTTAAGGAGTATGATAAACGCCTTTAAAGAAGTACAAGTTTGTAAAAATGCATAGGTTCTGATTTTCTACGTCATTAACTTTTGGCCACCCAGATGTTATCTTTTAGTAGCTGGATGTATTTGGATTTTTTAAAATTTTTCGATAACTGTGCCTTTTTATCAAAAAAAATGTAGTTCAACATTGTTGTGGCAATTTCGTGTCTTAAAAAATTTTGTTGGGTACCCACCTCCTATTTCTAGGCGGGTTCGGTCGTCGTCTCGATATAGAACTTATTGTGCACAGAATCTATTGACCCTCTACGAACTGGAGATCGCCTAAAAAAAAAAAGAAAAGCATTAAAAAAATACAAAATACGTATATACGTTTCGGTTGCAAGTCTACAATCGTTTTTAAGATAAAAGTATTTAAAAAAATCTAAATAAGAATAAAAAATATATAATAGTAAAATTATTTCAATTTTGATTTTAAAGAAATAAGATATTTTCTGTCAGAATTTATTTCGAAATGTCGTGTATTAATCTGTTATGACTGTAATTAATTATTCTTTAAAATAAGAAAGGCAGTAAGTTAATTATCCTACGTTTTTCTGAAATTATTTTACCATTATGAAAAGGAAATCCAGTTTATTGAAATTTGCTAATATTAAAGCCGCACAATTAATTATCTTTCTTATTTAATACAAATGCATCTTTTTTTATTTTACGTTTTTCTTTTAAGTTTCCTTTTTAAAATACTAAAAGCGTTCAGTTTATTTTGTGGTTATTATTAAGAGATCTTATTTTGTTCTTTGTATTTTCGTTAATATGTAATGTTTTGTCTTTTAAAGATAGTACGAATGTTAAATTTATTACTTATTCGTTTAAGTGAACTATTTTTCAGAAAAAAATGGTATTTACTTAAGTAACCCTTTTTGCAATACCTTTTCTAAATTATTTACTTTTTATAATTATTTCTTGTTTAAATATTTCAATATGTTGAGGCTAGGGAAGAAACCACAAATTTTTTCTGACAAAACAGCGAAAAATTGTTTAAAAAAATAATTTTATTCTATTTACTTACCGGATAACCAGATTTTTTTTGAACCCTCCCTACCGGCGAAACCAAGCAATATCAGATATAACTAAGTTGGCATTAATCGACTCATTTTGACATTTGGATTCTGTAATAAAATTTTGTACACTTATTTGTCTAAAACCTTGTATATTCTTAAACCGACTTATTAGCAATTATACTCGCACTGTTTTTTGATATTTAATCGATTCAGTTAATAAAAAAACTTTACTGCATTATTTTTATAAGAATTGTACTTTGATCCCTATGATAAAAGCAATGTTGCTATCGCACAGAACTGCATCTTAGCAAATATCTATGTTTTGGTGTCCCTAGATTACTTAAAACATAATCTGCTATTTCCGTTAATTAGTTGGTCTGTCTGTCTGTCTGCCTGTCAGTCTGCTTATCTGTTTCTCCCTATATATCATACTTATTTAAATGCCAATTTAAATAAGTATGATCGGTAAAACTTAAGAAGAAGAGTAAACAATTCACTGTTTTTGTGCAATAAGTCCTTTATAAAAAAAATGGGTTGAGGAGGTAAAGGCTTAAATTTAAAAGGATTTTCATATTTGTCTTTTTTTTAGAATCGAAATGGTTCTTTTGTATTTATAAAAAACGGGGATTTATAAATTGTTATATGAATTTTAAGTAATGTTATTTTTTAGTATTTTTGCAGACTTCAGTACTTGGTCAACATTTACAGAAGTGGGGAAAAATTTGCTATACACCTAAAAAATCCGGCACCCACGGTTTCGAAAGGCCTTGTGTGCTATCCTAAAGTTAAATAATGGTTTAATATGAAATTCTTTGTTCCACATCTTTAAATTTTTGCAAAGAAACAAATGGAAGCTATGTGTCTTTTATTAGCGAGAAAAGTTTTGTGAAAACATCCTGTCCGTTTTTGTTTAGTTAACTACATGTGTGTTTCATATTTGACTTCTTTATATTACAGGATGTTACAATAACAGGGAATTTTATTTAAATAAATATAAATAAAATTATTTAGTTCATTTATATCTTGTTTTTATTGATTTTTTAACACCAAAATAGTATTATTTTTAGAAATAAGATCATTTGAAATAAACTGCTCAGCAAAAAGATCGTACCATTTAATTTTTAGACCCATTTTCAAACTGCTGTAACTTTTTTAAAAATTAACTTTTTTGAATATCTAAAACGAGGTTTAGAACCGCGTTTCTTTTACTTTAAGCTGTATTGAATTTAGTTTTAGTAAGATGCATATTATCATGATGTACAGGGTGATCAATAGAGTGCTGCAAAAAAACAAAAATGCGAGTGTGTCCCATTTCAGTAGTATTTTTTTTTGGTCGTTATAATATGGGTTGTAACCAAGGTCATATCAATATCTCTAGACGTTTATGCCAGTTTTTGAATTGAGGACTTCTGGCTTGCGATACACTTCTAAACTTTAAATTTTGGTAATAAATTCTTTAAAAAGCTATAACTGGAAAATGGATTAACGGATTTCAACGAGTGTTTCATATTCGGAAAGCTCATTTCTTGTAGATTTTTTATGTCCTAAGCATTTTTCGATAGATTATAATTTTATGAGTATACGGGGCCAACAAATACCAAAAACGTAGCTGATTTAGAAATCCTAAATATAGGGTAAATAATTGAACGCAAAGGGACCATATGTGTGTGTTTGTTTTGTTTAAAAATGGCCAAAAGTTAAGTTTGTGATTTAAGTGCCTGTATCCTTATTTAGCAAAAATGCGTCGCTATTATGACATTAGGTCTGAATGGAAGGAATTCGAACAACGCAACGTCTTAAAGTTTTAAACATTTTTAAACATAAATTAGGGTATTTGGTGTTGGAAACCATGAATCGTGCCATTTTGGACAGCAAAATGTTTTACTTATTAGAATAATATTGTTTTTTCGATATTCCTAGACGTTGTTGCAGTCTGCACTTGCAAGTCTTTATTATTAAAATCCTAGATGAATGTAAATTTAGGATTTCTCAGTAATCCATTTTACACATGTTTTAATAAACGTTAAAAAATAAAAACATCCTCATTAGATAAAATGTTTTTATAAATCTCAATTGCGTAAAATTATATTTAATAAACAATATTAAAAACAACAATAGTAACAGATAAAATTAAAAATGTAAAAAACAAAACAAAAAATTAAATTAATAATGGGTGGGTCACCCGTGAGCCCTCCTAACTTCCTCAACCCTTCTTGGCATGCTATTCACTAAGTTTGCAGGGAAGTTCTGGGAAATATCATTCCATTCCACACTTGCATTGCCATGTCATCCGAAATGTACTAAACAGAGTTTCAAGCCCAACAATTTTATTCTAAAACATGTTTCGCAAACAAGGCCGTTCTGTACCTAATGTTGCGGTAATTATGGATATCATAATAAATTTAAAAGCACTTTGTTGATCACTCCGTATATCAAGGTGTACAACACCAAATACCCTAATTTATGTTTGAAAATGTTTAAACCTTTAAGACGTTGTTGGAATTCCTACCATTCAGACCTTATGCCATAATAACGACGCATTTTTGCTGAATAAGTTTACAGGCACTTAAACAGCATAAATCGATTAACGGTAGAAATCGTTTTGAGATATTGACACAAATGTCAACTTGGCCATTTTTAAAACAAAACACAAACACACATATGGTCCCTTTGGCGTTCAATAATTTACCCTATATTTAGGATTTCTAAATCAGTTACGTTTTTGGTATTTGTTGGCCCCGTATACTCATAAACTTATAACCTATCGAAAAGTGCTTAGAACAAAAAAAATCTACATGAAATGAGCTCTCCGAATATGAAACACTCGTTGAAATCCGTCAAGCTATTTTCCAGTTATAGCTTTTTAAAGAATTGATTACCAAAATTTGACGTTTAGAAGTGTATCGCAAGCCAGAGGTCCTTAATTCAAAAACTGGCATAAATGTCTAAAGATATTGATATGACTTTGGTAACAACCCATATTATAACGACCAAAAAAAAATTACCACTCAAATGGGACACACTCGAATTTTTTGTTTTTTTGCAGCATTCTATTGATCACCCTGTACATCATGATAATATTCATCTAACTAAAACTAAATGCAATACAGCTTAAAGTAAAAGAAACGCGGTTTTAAACTTCGTTTTAGATATTCAAAAAGTTAATTTTTAAAAAAGTTACAGCAGTTTGAAAATGTTCTAAAAATTAAATGGTACGATCTTTTTGTTGGGCAGTTTATTTCTAGAGCCCTTCATACAATCTAAATAAATTTTATGCTTTATTTTCACCAGGAAACCGCTGTAAAACTAAGTCAAAATTACATTAAGCCAGAGCACAATATCCTCATAATATTCTATATTACAGCAATTTTATTCCACAAACGTCTCCGGTTGCACGAGAATAATAATTTATAATTTTCAAGAAGCTCCAAAGAATTAAATTCTAAATATTTTCCTAATTTATATTAACGAAGGCGCTTCTAATTTTAAGAAGCATCGTTGTAAATAAATTTAGCGAAACTTTCCGTAAGATAATAAAACTCCTGACAAGATGATAATTCTTTACACCAACGTAACGTAGAGAATATTTACCACTTGAACTTGGCTCCTATTTATTTTCCATTTTGCGGAAAGAACCCATTATTTTACGAATGAAATATTATAATTACAACCCAAATAATATTTTTAACTTCTCAGCAAGTTTTAAGAAACTTTTATATAACAAACCAAAGTAGTATTAAACAAAACGCATTTTTTTCTGCAAATGACTAATAAAGTCCCTGTCAAATGTCCATCAAAAAGACTTTTAGGTATTTGCAAATTTTTAAATGCGTATTTTTGTTTTATTCTAATTTATTAGAAAATAAAATTTTGTTATTTAGAAATATATTATAGAATTTGACGACAAACATCAACTACACATACTAGCTAAAGAACGGCTGGCATTTTATTTCATGTCTAACGATTTCCATAAAACTGTTCGCTGGGTGGAGAGTTTCAAATAGAGGAAATAATAGAGCAATGAAGGCTCTAGACTATCTTACAACACTTCGATAAGCCCTAACTTTGTGTCAAAAATTGTATAACCTAGAGGAGAGTTAACGCTATTTTAAGTTGTTTAAGGCAACTTTGCTTCGGGCTGGTGTTTTCTGAGGTAAACATTGTTTTGTTATTGTGTATCTAGTTATATATTTATGAGAAAAAACAGCTTACAGATTTAAATGTATTGTCTTAAATTATGCATAAAACAACATAATTATCGTCTATTTTCATTAAAAAACGCAATAGAAACTGAAACCTGTATTTTTCGCTATTAGAATAAGTACTGTTAACCGTAAAAAACAGGTTACAGCTTTGCCCAGCTGACCAATAGAGAGTGTAATATTTAGTTAAAAATTTTACGGTTTTTTCATATTATTAATAATATTGGGCATTTATTGTTTCTCATCTGGTGCGACCTTAAAATATTTTTCTTTTTAACAGAACAACGCTAAGGTAGATAAGTAAGTGTAAACATTTATGATTAATTTTGTTTTTATATTTAATTATTTAAATTTAAATAACTAAAGTCCTAGTTTATCCTCACCCTATTTTATCCCCTTTAGTAGTTTTCTTGTATTGTGTGCCAGAAAATCATTCTGATGGACCCAGAAACGTGAAGTGGGTATCCCCGTCATGAATGTTGTAGCTTATATTGTTCTGTCTTAAAAATTTTTTGGTAAAATTGCTCTACATAGAATAGAGCTAAGCATTGAGAAATTACATTTTAAAGAATTGGAATTTAAAAGGAAAATTCACAATACTTAATGGCAATTAAAGAAAAATAATTCAGATAGAGGTACAGTGATATAAAAAGAAGAGCCTGGACAAGCCAAGGACTCGCTAGGCCAATAAACACCAAAAACAAGCACTATTTGCTAATGAAAAAGAATCCAACAAAAAATAATGTAAATAAAGTCTATGTAACCTTATTGATCAACAGGGCAAAATCAAATTGCTTAGAGGCACAAATTAATGAAAATCGTACTAATTTTTAAATGTATCTACATATATAAAAAGTATAACCAATAATACGCCAAACAAAAGAAATCTTTAAAATCAAAACTAAAAGCGGTAACTCCAAGATTAAGAAACGACTGCTAATACATTTTGTGTATTCTTTAGTACGGTGGAAGAAAAATTGCCAACAAAATTAAATCAAATAGTGTACATACAAATGTAAAAAGAAAAGTAAAGATTATTACCAGTTCCTTTGTTTTATTAAAAAGTGATGAATACAAAGTTAGTAAAACTATTGAAAAACTAAAAAAAACAAATACGCACAACTTTATATATTACAGGCAAAAATACCTAAAAGCATTTCCCATACCAAAGTAGAGCCTATCGTGTACCTAATTAATAAAATATTTGAAACGGGTGAATGTCCATCACTTGAATTTATAAAAATGGTGACATATTTGATGTTTTTAACTATAAATCAATTTGTTTGATTTCTGAATTAGCTATAATACATATCTGAAAAAATATTAAGCCAAAGTAAACAGTCTTTTAAAAAACTATTGATAGAGCAATATGGCTTAAAAAAAAAGTCGACTGCGGATGCCATTGCCAGATTAACGGGGATGGCGAAATCATTTTACACGGTTGATCATCAACAACTTTTAAATTTATCAAATATTGGGATAAGAGGCATTTAGGACCATAAAGCGCCCATAGTACCACAGAAATATCCAAATTTGGCGTCCCACAAGGAACTGTATTTGGACACCTAGTTTCTTATATTTATATAAATGGTCAGTATGAAAAAAATAAAAGTATTGTTACTTTTATAGATATCACTGCGATTTTTTTTTTTTTAGAATAACTCGTGAAATGCCTAAAAGTAGTTAATAATAATAATAATAAACTGTCTTTATTAAGAACTGAACAGGTGGTACAGTACTTAAAAGGCGAATCTATAGCTACAATGCCACTACTCAACATTAACCTAATTAAATATAAGCTTATGTTTTAAATACAATATTACCAATGCTACGAACAATACAACTTAGTATAACAAATCTTATACACCTTTGTTTATAGTACAACAACGTTTTGCTTAGTTAATAACAATGATTTAAGCATTTTACGGAACGAATAAAAGTTCCAATACTAAAATAAACAATAAATTCATTATAGAGTTTAACTATATTGTACGTGAAACTACGCTGAAAAATAGTTGATCGATGTTGGGGCATGGTAAGAAATTAAATCTAACAGGAACAGAATGAATGTCTTGGCGAAAAACAAGTTTAGATCTTAAATACAATGGGATACATGTTTTAAGCAGTTTGTATCAAACACAAGTAAGAGTTTGATAAAGAATGACAATTTTAGCCACTGAAGCTGGTTAATTTTTGCCGAAATATGTTCATATTTTTTTTAAATTTGAAAATAAACCCAAAAAGTTATTTTGAATCTTTTTTCAATCGGTATCTATCAATAAAGTTTAAACATGGATAATACACAGTGATACAGTAAGACACTTTTGACAACACATAAGACTCACACAACTTTTTTCTAACTTTAAAATTTAAAATATGTTTATTTGCATAAAGTACCTTCATAGCTGCATAACACGATCTGCTTATATTAGATATATTTGTGAAAATCTCAACTGAGAATCCAAACAAATACCCAAATTTCTGGAGGAATCTGAGAATTCAAGTGACGTCATTCATTCTAAGGTTTAAATAGCCTTTTAGAAACTCAAGGATGTGGTGATGCCAAAACTTTTGTTTTACTGGCATTCAGTTTAAGATTATGTTTCTCGCAATACACACTAATCTTTCCAAGATCCGAGTTCACATTTGCTTCAACATCATTATAATCTAAAGGATCAAAGGTGTAAAATAAACTGTTATCATCAGCATAACTTTGCGTTTGCAGAAAGTTGTCACCGAACCCAAATCAAATGTATATAATAAAAAAAAAAGTGGCCCCAGGATAGACCCTTGTGGCACACCAGATTTAATTTGAGCAGATTCGGATTCACCAGAATACACCCCCCCAAACTGCCTCTGTCAGTCAAAAACCTCCGAAAGAACAAAAAGCGCACGATCCGTAAGTCCAAAGTATTTAAGCTTAGCCAGAAGCAATTCATAGTCAACGGAATCGAACGCCTTTGAAAAATCAAGTAATATCAAGGCTGTCGCCAACAATCATCAAGCCCTCTCAAAATCAGATAAACCCTCATGAAAAGAATTGTTGATGTTCCATGGCCAGGTCGAAAGCCCGATTGATTGTTTGACAATAAACCACATTCAGTCACAAATGCAAACAATTGATTGTAAACAACCCTCTCCAATATTTTGCTCAAGACAGGTAATAGACTTATCGGTCTTAAGTCGTTTATTGTTGAAGGATTATTAATTTTGGGAATAGGACATTAATTGCCGTTTTCCAGGCGGCAGGAAAATAGCCCTCCTCCAAGCAGGTATTTATAATGTGAGTAATGTGGTTTATTATTTGGAACACTTAATTTAAGCATAATCAAAGAAATGCCATCCTCTCCAGCAGCATTGGATTTCAAGTTATTTATTACATTTAAGATATCGTTCTGTGAGGGCAAACGAAAATCAAAACGATTGCTATGCCTATTACTTTTAAAATGTTTAATAAGTTCTTTTCTGAACTTCGGAGAATGTTCGAAAATGTTTATTAATACTGTTAGGATCATTAAAGTTTTCAGGCAGTTGATTCTTGTTTTTAAATTGTAATCCAGCAACTTTCAATCGCTTCCAAAGAGTAGTAGAGTCCGAGTTGACAAACCTTAAGAAGGCCGACTTTTCCCTCCTCACAGACGCCAGGCAAAATTTCGCAAGTTTTTATAATTCTGCCAATTTTCTATGGTTTTATTACGTTTAAATTTTTTAAAGCATTATCTCGTTCATTTAACAGTTGCTTAATGGCGTCAGTGAGCCAGGGTGCAGGCGGCCTGCTCAATCTTACAGTTCCCAGGCGCATGCTGGGCAAATATGGCAATTAAATTGTTATTTATAAAATTTTATTTTTTCCTCGATATCGGTAACACGATAAATATTATCCCATGGTATTTTGCGCATATCCGCCAAAAATGCATCCTCGCAAAAATATTTAAAACATCTTAAAGTTTTTCAACTTTTGAGCAGACTGGGACGCTACCGATAATTCACAAAAGACAAGGCTATGATCTGATATAAAATCTGTATTGATAATCCATGATTTATCACCCTATCAGGAATGTTTGAAAAAATAGGGTCTAGAAGAGTTGCAGTCGTCCCAGTTACTCTAGTTGGTTCATTAATTATTTGATCAAAAATTGTAAGCACTAAAGCAGTCACTCAGGGGATTAGTTAGATTGAGTAAGTTGACATTTATATCTCCTGTAATAAAAAATACAATCAAATAATGGAGTGATTTCTGCTGTATAGAATTAAAACTTAAAAGTACAAAACGGTTTTGTAAAAATTGTGGAATGGTTTGACTTAAAACTCCTAACTATTAATTTTATCAAAACTTATGATGTCCTATTTTCGTCATGTGTCAAGGATTTGCTGGTTTATACCGAATATTAAAACCACTTTGGACTTTAAAGTGGAAATGGCAAAAATATAAAATATTTGGGCGTCTATGTAGATAATTACCTAAGATAGGATGTTCATATTAATTAAATTATTTAAAAAATGAGGGGTATATTACATAAATTTAAATATTAACAATTTCACTACTGAGAAATACAATTCCACGTTTCTTTTTAAAATATACGAGTTATTTTTCGACATGTAGACTTCAACAATGATATTCACTTAGTTAAGACTGCTAAAATCAAGATCAGTAAACTTATACAACGTAACCCACGTGTGGTTTCAATTTACGTTTAATTGTTTCATCTGAATGACAATACGTATTCCCCAATGGAGGAAAAATTTGTTCTACATAATTGTTTCAGGGCCATAACCAGGATTAAATGTTGTTCCTTTAACACTCTTGCAATCGTATGTCCTTCGTAAATAGCTGCAATTGTTCCATGTTGAAAAAATTAGTGTAGTAAAATACATTGACCAAAAACCGTTTCACCAAAGGAATTTCGGACATCATTTTAGCAACAACCAAATGCAGTCTGTTATAGTTACCGTGTACATAAGGCATAGTTCGATTTAAGGCTTTTTGAATGAATGCAGTGTTCCCACCTTTTTTCCTCTCATTACGCTGGTGCCGCTATAACATTGACTTAGCCCCTAGACGTATCGATATTGTTCTGTTCGAAAATCTCTAATGTCAATTCGGTAAAAGCTTCTTCCTTCTTTAACATAGCGAATTCCAATTAAAACATTTTCTCTATTATTTTTGTTCCATCTTCCAGTAGCGTAAACCATGGTGCGTCAGAGCTTTTAATATTTGCTACAATATTTTCACATACCATTTCAGCCAAAATTTCAATAACATTATTTTGTATTTTTGGAGATGTATAAACTGCATCTGGTTTATATTTTATGTAATAACGATTTTTTTTAAGGATGTTTTTATTTATCATTGTGGAAACGGATGTATCTGTCTATTGGCACTGAAGCTTCTCATGCCATATGCTCATGGAAGAACATGTACATCGGTGTTCTTGTGCTTAGAAAACCCATTTTTAGAATCCCTTGTATTTTTCCAATTCTTGTACCCTGTGGATGTGTAGGTTCTTTTCTTATTAGCGTTTGGTTAAAATTGTCTGCAAGCATAACAAAACGCAGCATCCAGTTTTGTGGAATATTCCAGCCACTGAAATTTTGTATACTATTGCGCATGAAAAGATCGATTATTTTTTTGTTTTAAAAAGTTTTTTAAAACTACTGAGTTGGTTCTCCAATAAATGGTAAATCGTCTGGTATTTGACCTGTATCCGGTAAAGGTTTCGTAATTACTGTGCTTTTATTTTTGACGATATTGCTATAAGTTAACTGTATCTTTGCTGCCTTGAGTCTAATCGCGTTTTTTTGCAAAAAACTTTCTTATATCCATTAGACGCTTTAAATATTAGCACCTCTGAAAATGGTTTTATTATAAGTAAAATAGTACCTATATTTTGTATATATTTCAATTCAACTATATTTCAACGCTTAAATATTATAGCGTTTAAATATCGGAATTAACTTTAACATTTAAAAGAATTTGAATAGACCAAAATAGCTTGCGTATCTTAAGCTCCTTTTGACACGACTTTTATTTAGGTCTAATTTTGAAGTAATCCAAAAATGTCATATTTCTTTCAGATGGGTACTATGTCAAACTTTACATTAATGTATTTTATTTAAATTAGGCTTTTCTTTTAAATTTTGGTTTTTGCCAGGAAGAGCGAATTTATTTCCAGGAGGGCAGCGCCGTGCCTTGCCCCCTGTCCGTAACAGTCCTAAATTGTTTCCCATTACTTACTTCGCAATTTTACTGTATTCGTTATGTGTTGAATAAAAATTGAAATCTGTTAACGAAACTGGTTTTTTTATTACTGCAGCTCCAAGACGTGTGCATAAAAGTTATTAGTTGATTTTATAAATAAACTATCGTAAAACAATCATCAGGAAATACCGTCTTAAAACTTAATCCTTAGTAATTTTTCTATCAATACCTACTCTAGTGCAATCATAGTCAAACCCTGAATGGCTTCTTTCCTCGAATGACAGCTCAAATGTCTTTCGCGATACGGGTGCGCATAAACTTTATTTTTTCGGTTTTATTTCACTCGATATTACTGTTTGTTCTATGTTGTGTTTTATGGGTGCCAGGAAAATTGCATTGCTTGCTTCTTAAGGGTGAATTTTTATACGTTTTATGTCAACGCATAATAAGTAGTATTTTTAAGAGAAACAGAATATTCTGGTTTCAAAAAAATAATGACATAAGTGCTTTATTATTGGTTAATTTTAATTTGTGAATAGTAAGATTGAGAGAATAAATTTGCTTTTAATTTTTCTTAAAACAAATATTTAATAACCCAACTGAATTAAATAAATGTCACTATGCTTTTAGTAGCGTCTTTTAGAAATAAATTTTAAATCATCCAGCCCAAAATACCCTCTGAAGCCTTGCATCATTAATAAAATATGTATATTTTTTAATAATAAATTACGATAACCATGCACCGTATAGAAAGTATATCAATATTGCTAATTACATGTATGACAAAAACTTTATTGTTGTTCCTATAGAGAACAAGTGCCTCCCCAAAAAAGAAATCTCAAAAGCGACATGTAAGCTGGGTCCCAAAATTTGAATTTACCCAAAACTACCCTTTTACATATTATAAAATGGATCATCAGAACTAAGAACAATCGATTTGCACTTCTTGTTTTCGTAAGTCCACCCTTTTTTGTCACTTTGCAAATACTTTGAAAGCTATGCCTATAGTTCTTTCTAAGTAAAAAATGTTTTTTTTTACTTAAAATACAAAGATCTATAGTAGTCCAGGCAGTCAAGCTCAAAATAGTATCATACCTTCGAATTTTTTATATAGGCATCGATTTTCTTGAAAATTTGGAATTAAGCTTATCTTACCCTCCATATCAAAATCTATATGGTCGCAAGTTGTGCAAATTGTTTTTAAGGGGTGAAAACCACCCCTTATCAAAATAATAGATTTTATATGTTTTTCGGCTTTTTTTCGATTCAAATGTCTTTTATTTATGTAGGATAAATATCCTAACGTACAGTACAATATAAAATTGATGTCTTTTATATAAACCCTTAAGAATATTTAAAAACTACCCTTTTGATAAAAATAATATAGAAAAAAACCTTTTAACGATTTGTAACATTACAATTGCAGTTTTACTGGAAAAAATTTATAGCATTTTAATAAAATTATTAGTTACCACTTTTCAACCCTTAAAAACTACCCCTATGCAGAAAATGAAATAAAAAAATATCTTATGACTGCCAATTTTTAGATTTTGCGTAATTTTAGTATTACAGTTAATTATCTCTACTTAAAATTATTTTTAATTGTCTACACCCTAGCAATCCTTAAAAACCACCCCTTTGACAAAAATAAAATATATTTTTTTTTAATGACAACTGATGTTTTGATTTTAAATTTTGGTTGGTTCTAAAGTTTATTATCTGAACACAAAGTAATTTTTAATTTTTAATTATCTACACCCTGCCAACCCTTAAGAACCACCTCTTTGCCAAATGTACCTTGTCTCAAATGTACCTACAGACAACCTAGTGTCAACAGAAAAAATCAGTGTTATTCTCATCTGTTAATTTTGAAGCTATCACATCCCACAATAAATCGTTTTAAAGGTAATATTTAGAGCAACAAGCCTATGTATGTAAGAAGGGCTTGAGACTATTCATATTTTATATGAATCACTATATGCGCAGTCCGCGCATTATAGTGAAAGTTTAAATCGGTTATAACTCCGTCAATTTTTATGCCACAAAAAAAGAAAATAATCGTTATAAGAAATGCTACATTTTTCACTCTTTAGTTTTTTTCGTATCTCTTATGGTTTTGGAGTTAAAATTAGAAAAAGAAATTTTTTGAAAAATCACAAAAAAACATAATTTAAGCTCATTTTTTTTTAAACTGTGCATCTCTAATCAGTAAAACTTTCAGATGTCATAAATAACATACAAATTAAGTAATTGGTGCAGGGAAGAAGTTTAATTTTGATTTTGAATGAAATGACATTAGTTTTATTTCGATTTTTTTTTAGATTTAAATATTTTACACCATATCTCACTGAAATTTCAGACAAAAAGACTTTTGTCGGAGCTCATTTTAAAGATCTTTTTATGCTCTTTAAAAAATATTTCATGACTTTTTGTTGAAAAATGTCCCTTTTCCCGGTATTTGAGGTTAAGTACTTAATCACGTAAAATGAAAGATATTCAAGCAGCTATAACTTGTCTTAGGTAGAACGTTAAGATCTTCATAAATAACTTAATTTCTTTGTATTTTTATAAGCTTTATTTTTGTTCATTACACTTTTTTCGATAAAACGCATACTTACGTAGTTATGCGTAAAAAACAATTGAAAAATGAGGCTTTTTTAACGAAAAATCGCACTTTTTAATTGCGAATAATTCAAAAACTATTGATCTGGCAAAAAACTTGAAATGCCATTTTTTACTTCAAATTTGCTCATTTATCGATTTCTTGGGGTATTTTGGGTAAAAAATTGCCCACCCTTGAGAAGGGGTGGCATCCACCCCAGGGGTGGTTGCGCACATCGGCACCAGATAGATTTTGCTTTTCGACCATCCATCTATTATCCATCTATTATCTGTCAAAATTTCAAATAAGTGCATATATAAAAAAATTCGGAGGTGAAATGCTTGACTGCCTGGACTATAGGTAAAGTTACTATTTAAATCGACTGAACTTCGAAAAATACATAGAATAAATAATGCATATTTCAATAGGTTTATAATTTTCTTTTTTATGATTATTATTATCTACTTCATTCCGAAAACCCCGACAGGTGCCTAATAAAGACATCTAAAAGGCAGTTTATATACTAATAAATGGGTATGAAAATAGATTTTTAAACTGCTACCTTATAGAATCCAGATTACCAACGTAGGGTAACTTCTGTTTCTTCTATAACCTATCCCAAGGAACTCCCATATTTGACAGTATTTAAAATTATTTTTTGTGTGGTCTGTTGTATAGTATTTTATTGTGTGGCTGGGGCTCAGGTGATCCCTATTTATCTAGACCTAAAAAGATCTTATGGAGTACCCCACGTTGGTTAGTTAATCCCCTTAATTTTTAGACTTTTCGCAAAGTTGTAACTGTTTTGGGGAATAAGTTTTGTTATATCTTCGGAAGTCAGTTATATATGTGGATCACTTTTTAATTTATTTTCTTTTTTTTTTGAGTTCTTCCATTAGGTTTCGTCTGGTTATAATGCACATGGGTTTCAACCTACAAAATGGAGACTTTAAATAAAATTTATGTAATGATATTAATAAAAAAGTAATTAGCAACAAAATCGTGCTAGAAAAAATAGGTCCAAGAAATTATTAAATCTCAAAAATAAGTTATCCAAAGTTTAATCAGAACTTGACCTAGCAACGTTACTACTGCTATTTTTGGAACAAGGAGGATAATAATAGGTTCAACAATAACTTCGACGCAATAGCCCAAAGTCCACTTTTTTGTTCTTGTGTTTCGGCATGTGCAGAAGACTTCCGAAAGTTATTTTTTATTATACTTACCTAAAAATACTACATTTTGAACTGTGTATAAAATACAGTAAATATGAGATTTTCGGAACAGCGCACGGATTTTTTTTTCCCGATCCCTCTTTCTGTCCGCTTATACAAATCCATCCATGGAAACTGTTCATAACAACGATTCATTTATTAATGACATATTTTATTTTCTGTCAGTGAAATTTATGCCATTTTCAAAAAATTAATTCAGATTTGGAAGAAAATCCGGATATTCCCGATATTATATTACAACAAGCGGCAGAAATGAGTGCAGATTTATTACCCGTGAAATCCGGGTTGAGATATGAACATAAATATCACATTTTTACCGAATGGCGGACTCACAAAAGTATCAAAATTGTGAGTGACGATATTCTCTTAGTTTATTTTTCTGAAAAAGCAAAACTACGAAGTCATCCACCTTGTAAAGTCGATTCTTCATGTTAAAGAGTTGTTTGGCAATAAAAGAAAATACTCATAACCAATATCCAAAAACTATCGCTTTTTTG